>PVJS01044245.1:0-16733 GCA_004027185.1 Glis glis | reverse complement strand
AGGAGGAGGAGGAGGAGAAAATTGAGCTATGGGGGGAAAAAAGGAAGAGAGATGGTTTAGAAAGTAAGAAGGGGACACACGCAAAGTGGATGATAAGAAGGGAAAAAACAGGCAGATGTAACAGGATCCTAAGTGGCTGATAGAGGGTTTTGAAGTATTTTGAGGCAACTTGATTCACTTTGAACTCCAAATCAAACCAACATTTAGAAATGGCTCTTCCACTTTTGACCCTTACTCAAAGCTATTGCTTTTGACACTTGGTTAATTATGAAGTTTGGGGGAAAATCCCCTGAGAAATTACCAAACAGATTCCAAACACAGGCAGAGAGGTGGTTCCTGGGAGGGAAGGGAGCACCGATCTGCTCTTTCTACCGGAGGATGTTTTCTACCCTATCCTGTTTCGTTCCGTGGCATAATGTAGCGCAATTGCACAGGCTGGAGTCGGGGCGCCCGTGACTGGCATCTGCGGAGCCCGTTGATTCTTATTTGACTTCGTGACACCTTCTGCTTTGCTCCCTAGTGTGCCTTTTAAGGTTTTATTCCAGTAAATTAAAATTAATTTTGTTTTGACAGTTTTAAGGATAGCTTTGAGTCCTAGGGTGTTGTAAAAATCTGTTTGGTTAAGGTGTGGAAGGACCAGCCTGTCTTGAAGCAAGTGAATATAACCTGAGCCACCACACACGAGTTTACTTTTAACAAAAACATTCCCCCCCACACTTTTGCCGAAAGGTGAAATGGCCCAGGCAAAATTTCAGGGTGTGTCACTTGACCTCAACAACAAAGAACTAACCAAGCCATGCATGGCACACACCTGTAATCCCGGTACTTGGGAGGCTGAGACTGGAGGATCACAGGTTTGTGCCAGCCTCAGCAACTTAGAGAGACCTTCTGCAACTTAGTGAGACCTTGTTTAAAAAATAAAATAAAATAAAATAAAATAGGACTGGGGGTGTAGCTCAGAGGTAGAATGTTCCTAAATTCAATCCCCAATAACACACATATAAACACAGTATTATTATTATTATTATTATTATTATTATTTAAAATGAACTAACTAAACCCCAGGTTAACCTAAAGTGTTGCCAAGCTCAAGAAATTTGAGCAGTATTTTTTTTCTGTAGTTGTTGGAAATGTGTACCTTCTCCAGAGAAACTGTAAATAAACACCTGTATTCCATTAGATATACTTGTTTATTTATTTCAACTTACGGTCTAGCTGTCAGCTTCAAATCAGGGACACACAGGTTGTCTTCCCCACAGTCCACCAGGATGTGAGCCTGTGTGGTACAAACCATGCATCAGGAATAATCTGTGAAAACCTGAATCACATCCTTTCTTTTGAAAATTCAGAACGATTCCACAACCAAAACCAAAGTTTCCATTTCACTCTGCCTGATTCTACCCAGCTCCATACCCTGTTACTCTCCCAGTATAGACTCGTGTACATCAGATCCCAATCCCAATCTGCTCTGAAATGTCTGCCGAATGCTACACTGCCACTGTTTGGGGGATTACAGGTTGTCTTGCGTGAATTACAGCCACATTTTGAAAAAATTAAATCTTGGTTGCGCACGGGGAAGGGCTTCTGAAAACACAATGACTCAGTGTTTCAGGAAACATGTAAGAAAAAACTCCCAAATGTTACATGCCTGTGAGCAGGAATGAAAACAGGGGGGCTGGCTTTTGCCTTCAGGTCCCAGGAACAATCCTGCCCCCGAGCACCAGGGCTTAATTCAAGAAGTACCATCGTGATGTGTGCAGGACGTACCTGTTCCGTAACAACATTGTCCCTGTAGTAGTTCAATATTGGTTTCACTTCCAGGCCTTCTTTAAAGGTGGATTCATCCAAACTGTAATTCAAACTAATGTTGATTGGAGATAATTTATCTCGGAATTCGGTTTCATCCTAGGAAAAATAATCACAGCTCCAGGAAGGCTCTGTGAAATAGCTGCAAGATGTTAGTTGCAAAAGGCAGGCAACCCTTGGCTTTGGTCAATGAAAGTGGATGATAAAGCAATTATCTGCAACCAGTTTAGACACACACTGATTTATGTGGTCTATAGTAGCCAGCACAATTAATGTATGCTCAGTGATGAAGTAATTGAGAGCCCCGGATTCACTGAAATATGCTTCAAGAGGTAGATTTCAGGTTCTCCAGATCTTCAACACCTTACACAGAACCAGGCAAATTGTAAAGTAAAACATTACTGTTATGTACCATAAAGGCAATGAAAACCATCATAAATTAGGATTTTTGTTTTCATGAAGCTGCCAGAATTTATGAGTTCTCTTGGGCTCAGGGGAAGAAAACATCTTGATTCTCTCCCTTCCTTTTTATTTCCTTAATCCCTGGTTTGCATGAACTTCAAAACACTTTCAGAACATTTGCAGTTCTTTTGGAAAAAGTTGTGTGGCAGTCAAGGCCAAGGCCATGGTAGATGTAAGGTCATGTGCCCCACTTTTCATTCTTGAGTGTGGTTGTGAACGTGTGGTCTTTGCTAGGGTTCCCCTTGCTAACTATGTTGTTAGGTGAGAAAAAATGAGGATGCATGATTGCAGCTTAGTCATTGGCAAGGTGAAGATGGCGTTACAAATACTGTGACTTTTTAAATTTCATGGTAGCTTCTGGAGTTGTAAAAACATAATACTTTTTAAAAAAGCCTACTTATAAGTAACTGTGTGTGTGTGTGTGTGTGTGTGTGTGTGTGTGTGTGGTGCTGGGGATTGAACCCAGGGGCATTCTACCTCCAAGCTACACCCCAGACCCCAGACCCCTTTTTATTTTAAGGCAAGGTCTCACTAAGTTGCTTAGAATCTTCCTACTTTGCTGAGGCTGTCCTCAAACCTGGGATTCTCCTGTCTCAGCCTCCCAAGTACTGGGATTATAGGCGTGCGCCACCACCCCCAGCATAAATAACTTTTAAAATAAAGCTTTGAGTGCCTAAATGGTTTTCCTAGATGGCTCTGAAGTGCACACTGATAAAATCTAACAAGACATACTCACATAGGATAACAATTCAAATAAATTGTGTTGAACTTTTATGTCTTTCAGGGGGAGGTAGATAGAAATGAAAACCACCTGAGTTGAGTGCTGTTATCAAGATTTTGTTCAAAATAAAAAGAAGCCTTAGAAATTAAGAGCAATAGATCGTTAGGTTAGTTGAAGTCAGGGTCAAGAAAAGAGTATTCAACCTTGACCAAGTTTCCTCCTATGAAAGTGAAAATAGACAGATGGGGGTCTCTGTCATCAAACGGGATGAAGAAATGGAGAAAAATGGTTGGAATGTGGATGTTAACATGAGAGGCCACAGAAGTGATTTCTGGAACACTTACTCGAAGGTAGACGATAAAGTCCTGGCACTGGAGGGATTTCTGACGCTTTATCACAAGAGGGAAGACCAGATGGGACTGATGAGTATTGAGAAAAAGTGTTCTTTTAATGGCTCCTTTTTGTTTCAGGTAATCTAATTGGACCTCAGCCATTAGGGCTAATGGACAGAAATAAAGTAAATATAATTAGGGGAGAAAAAGCATTCAGCAAACACAGTGATCTATCAGGGATATGAATTCCTTTTTTAAAAATATGCTTTTATTGGTACATTATAATCTCACATCATAATGAAGTTCAGAGTTATAGGGACATACATGCACACAACACTTGGTGAACTTCCCTCAGCTCCCTCCCCTTCCCCATACATGATATTGAGATTGGCATTGGTAATTTCACATATACATATATATGTATATAATCAATGGAAGGAATATGATTATATATATATATATATAATCAATGGAAGGAATATGAATTCTCATTTCAAGTTGCTTATTTTGGAAAATTTTTTTTCATACTTAGAATCAAACATGAACTGAAACAAATGTTATAGAATACTCTCCACGGTAAAATTGTTTTGCATGCCGGGTGTGGTGGCGCACGCTTGTAATCCCAGTACTTGGGAGGCTGAGACAGGAGGATCGCAGGTTCGCGGCAGCCTCAGCTACTTAGTGAGGCCCTCTGCAACTTAGTGAGACCCTGTTTCAAAATAAAGAATAAAAAATAGGGCTGAGGGTGTAGCTCTGGGGTAGAATGCCCCTGCGTTCCATCCCCAGTACCACAAAAAAAATTGTTTTAAAAATACAAATTGTCATTTTCCCATAATAATATCTTTTTATGGGAATATCGATACCAATTATATTGAAATAATATTTATGTAGAATATTCTAAAAATGCAACACAAATCTGGGTGTCAATAACAGACTCTCTAGCTTTATATGGTCTGTGCAGAGAAATGCTTACTGTTAAATTTGCCTGGTATCACATAGTAGGATAGAGAGGAAAACATACTCACCTACTGTGTTTGAAATGCTCTGGCCCGCTACAGATGCACATACTCTTAAAGAAAAGCTATGGGAAAATAAGTCAAAAATTTATTGTTTAATAAAGTTTTGAATCAGAAATAGAAATCTTCCTTTCCTTCCTCCAAGGTAAAATGAATACATAATTTCCCCTCTATACTTCTAATTATATACACATACACACACATACATGTATACACACACACACACACATATCTCCCACTAATCTGCCACAACACGAATGCAATTAAAACCCATTAAATCCAAAGTTTTCATTTCTGCAAATATGTCAATGAAATTGACACAGACACATTAAAATTGGTTGTAAATCAATCTAGAACTTATTAATTAATATTATGTTAATATTAATTAATACTATAACATAATTATAATTATATTCTTTTTATATAACCATATTACATATTATATAATTAAATTATATATGATATACTATATTTAAGTTTTTATAGGTGTTCTACATCTGGGATGATGGGATAAAATGGGTTAAGACAAATGACATTGCATAGAGAGGTAATACTAGAGATTATTACTAGAAATTATTAGAGATTAATCAATCAATTAATATCCTGCTGCCTTTGTGCAAGAATACATATGAGTATCTTTCATGCACCATGGTGTGAAAAATTAGGCAATACAGTGGGGAGACAAAAATGGCAAAGCCTGGAGATTAGCAAGAGCATGACCCCCATTGTGGTACCTAAAGATATTCAGTGTGGTAAGAGGATCCAGCAAGATGGGGAGGTTGTAGGAGGCACAGCTGACTTGGTTGAAGGATGGGAACAGGGCTTTGAAGTCACACTAAAGAATGTGGATTTCATCCTAAGGAACATGAAGTGGCATGCTCTGCCTAACTCCAATCACCCACTCTGCTTGGAAGGAGACTGGAACTTGGTGATCACTTGCTAGGAGAGGGGTAAGATTGGAGGTAGAGATACAAGAAAAGGGAGGAGAGGAAGAAAGAAAATGAACTTCAGGTTGCTGTCATAGCTAGGTAGGCACAATGATAGGGGTATGAAGACAATAATGAGAAAGGGTAGATATGCATGGAAGATACTTTATGGTTTTGCCTTGAACATGCTCTAACTACAATCCAAAGAAATCTGCCACGGCTTGTAGGATGACCTGTACTTGGCCCTGGTCTGTGTTCACAGAGGGAATGAGAAATCTCTGAATGATTTTGCTGATTGTTCTTACCTCTCTCCTACAAAATTCTAACAGCCAGTGTTTTCACATTTCTAAGAAATTAAAAATAGGAGAATATACTAATTGTCATTTAATGACAGTCCTAAAGTTTTTACTAATACCATAGTATGATTTGAATATTTCTACAGAATTCAAAAGCAGTAATCCCTAATCATACTTTAATTATATGTCAGCTTCCTGTGTCAAACATAATGAAAATGTGTCACATCTGGGATTCATCTATCTCCGTGACCCCAGTCAATGTCTCCCTTCAGGGTAAATAATTCACCACATACCATTAAGCCAAAACTTTCCTGAAATGTCTATGCCATTACAAGTGTTTATACCACTTCCCCAGAGAAATCACAAATTCCAACACACATCTACTTCAATTAGAATTATTCAAGAAAGACGAATAGTTAATCACATCTTTAAATTTTGTAACTGACCTGGCTTCCAAAATTGGATTTTTTTCTGTGCCCAACATGTTTTTGGAAGTACTTTTGTTTGGAAGCTATGTGTTAAAATTGTCCATCGACCTTTTTTTCTATTTATCAGTATCCTACATAGCTTTTATAAGATAAATTCATATTTGTAGTGAAATTATCAACATATATAAATTAAAATAATTTTAGATAGTGCTTCATTTAATGCAATTCAAAAGCAATACAATTTTTGAAAAAGGAACAAAGTTACAAAAGTGAATATTATTTCCACTTTGTGAGAAGGTATTTGGTAAATGATGCTGTCAGATGGATGGTTACTCTTGATTAATGAATTATATGTTAATATATGTCTATATTCCTTTCTTAGTTTTACCTCCCTTTTATTTCAATACCATCAGCAACTGGATCACTTTAGCTTTTTAAATAGAAGTTTAATCCAACCATTACAACTTTCTGAATGACCAACAATAGCATTCCAACCTAAATTTGCTGGGTTAAAAAATGTCTTTAACAGAAAAGTCTTTGCCAAGTAACAAATTTTCAAGAACTCTATTTTAATCTAAAAAAGAAAACCTCAAGATTGTTTGGTAGTAGACTGACATATTCATTCTAAATATTAAAATACAAACACACACATTATGTGTTTTATATACCATACAATTAGGTCCACTTACAGGTCAATATATAATCATAAAACACACTTGAGTTGTCAGGAAAGCTGTAAACTATTATTAAATTAGAATTAAAAATTTAAACTAGAATTTGTGGTCACATTCAGCATGATCCATTATGCTGAAGAGATCTGATTGGAACTAAAAACTATGAAATCAACCCAGATTCCTTATTACATACATCTAAATGAAATTGTTTTGTGGACCGTGCTGCGGATATGGTCAGAGGCAGAACCATACAACACGGGATCCTGACACTGGTCACCACCCTGCGCAGTCAGAACAGTGATCCTGTGGTGTGACTGACTGTTCATAGCCATGCATAATGGAGAGGGAACTAGGTAAATACAAAACATGTTTAAAAGTACAAAGCAATTCCTTTTGAATTCTCACCAATTCCATACTATTTTAATGATGGTAAATATCCTATTTTACATAAAGCCTCTCATATCTCACAATTTTTTTCAGACTGGTTAAGTGAATAGCTACTTTTGCACTTATAAAATGAAAATTTTCACTAGTTCTTTTTCTAACTGGTTAATAGACAATTATATGAATATCTATTAAATTGGATTTTATTTTCTTTTTCCAACTTAGAAATGTCATAGCAGATGTGTTTTTTTTTTTTTTTTTTGCGGTACCGGGGATTGAACCCTGGGGCATTCTACCTCTGCGCTACACCCCCAGCCCTATTTTTTTATACTTTATTTTGAAACCGGGTGTCACGAAGTTGTTGGGGGCCTCACTAGGTAGAGAGAGAGAGAGAGAGAGAGAGAGAGAGAGAGAGAGAGGGAGAGAGAGACAGGGAGAGAGGGAGAGAGAGAGAGCGAGAGAGCTGAGGCTGGCTGCGAACCTGGATCCTCCGGTCTCTGCCTCCCAAAGTACTGGGATTACAAGCGTATGCACCACCACGCCTGGCATAGTAGATGTTTTTTAAAGCTACACTTTTGATGGAAAGGCACAGAAATCCACACTGATGGAATTGAGGAGTTATTTGGGAACTGAAGTTTATATCATAGTTTTTCAGATCTCCAGTACAAGCTTATATCAAATACAGACAAAAATTATAACAAAGAAAATTAACAGAGACCTTTGGAAAAACTAAGCTCAACTCCTATAATAATAATAATAATAATAATAATAATAATAACAATAACAACGAATCAGATAGACACATTCTACACTGAATGGTGAAGCACCATTCATAACTTTTGCAGGTGAAAATAAAAAGTCTTTTAGGAAACATATGTAGTAGAATTAAATAAATAATTGTAAAGGAAAGTAGTATAATTTGTCCATATAACAAATTTCATTTTATCTTTTTTTTTTTTTTTTGCAGTACCGGGGATTGAACGCAGGGGCGTTCTACCTCCGCGCTACACCCCCGGCCCTATTTTTTTTATACTTTATTTTGAAACTGGGTCTCACGAAGTTGCGGAGGGCCTCACTAAGTAGAGAGAGAGAGAGACAGGGAGAGAGAGAGCGAGAGAGCTGAGGCTGGCCACGAACCCGGATCCTCCGGTCTCCACCTCCCAAAGTACTGGGATTACAAGTGTACGCCACCACGCCCGGCTTTCATTTTATCTTAATAATGTGATTTAATGCAACAAAAAAATTGCTCATGAAAAGAAAGACATTTTCTGGTTAAAAATTAATCTTTTTGCAAAACCAAACAGGTCCTCTAATCTTGTTACAACAACTTAAACCTCATAACAATACCCACAAAACTAAAAACACTTAGGAAAAATACCTAGTTCAAAACTACCATATTCTATAGCGTGTGATGATATGGATAGTCTATCCATGCTTAAAGAAAACAGTCTAGAAGGCCGTGGAGTTCTGAAGGAATGAACAGAAGACTACCTGGGGAATACTAACGTTTTAATATTTATGCTCAAGTAGTGCTCACCATTCATTTAATGTCCACTTTATCACATCAGGTTTTCATTATACCATTTCATGGTTTTTAGCCATTTTAAAATGTGCTCAGGACATTTCCCAACCACTTTCAACAGAGAAACTTTAAAATAGAGGACATGTCTCCCTGCATTGGGAGCTCCCAACAACAGTTTTTTGAAGACTTCTTCAGTGTCCTCTGTACTCCAAACCTCCGCCATTAAAAGTGTTGACTCTCATATAAACTCCTGTCAAAGACTAATCAACAACACACTAAAATGGGCTGGAAATAGCTTCCTTGGGTCAAGATTGGCTTGTTCTACATTCTGACATTCCCAGGAACTGAACATACTGCCTGGGTTAGATCGCATTTCCTGGAAAATGAGAGCAAATCTCAAGGAGCTGCTGATTTTCCGGAAGATGTGCCCTGTTGGCATCATCTATTGATATAATGACTTCTCACCCCCAAGGATTTACTGTTGAGAAACAAGGTGGTATTTTCTTAGGCTGTGATATAATCAAGTGCCATTTTGTCCTCCTTCAGGTGATGGACAATTCAGAGGGAACATTCTCAGAAGTGGGATAAGCAATGTTCTCCTATGGTCCAGGCCAAGGAACCACAATTCTACCACTATTCCCGATGATGAGGTCACGGCCACAAAAATACAGGTTAGGCACGAAAATCTCTGTTTGTGTAATGTTGACCTTCTGTCTTGTCCACATTACAAAACTGACATCTGTTTTCAGCACAGGAAACTAAATAATTTAACCCAAGCAACACTATTAAAAAAAGGACAAACATAATCTATATCTGAAAAGTGGTGTCCATAGCATATTAGCATATTCAAATGCAAAAGCCAAGGTAATTTGCTTTATTTTTAGTTTGATTAGCATTTATTTTAATATGCTAAGAAACTAAAAGAGAGCTCCAAGTTTTGTTTCATTGGGAATTTCCCAAATGTTTTTATCCTTCTCATCTCATTCAGAGCCTACAGATCAGAGAACTAGCCTTCGTATGGTAAGTCCATGGCTAAAGATTAGCACCACATCATAGTTCCTATTGAAGGACTGTTTCTTTGGTACTCAAACTTGGTCCACAGACCAGCAGCATCAGTATCCTTTAAATATATATATATAATTATATATAAAAGTATATATAAAAGTATATATATAAAAGTATATATATAAAAGTATATATATATACTTTTATTGGTGCATTGTAATCATACATCATAGTGAGAGGTTCAGAGTGATACAAACATACATGCACACAGCTTGGTGTGTTTCCTCCCACATCCCTCCCTGCTCCCTCCTCCATCCCGGTTCATGTGGGGAGATTGGCAGTGATGCCTTCACATATAGACATAGCTTTATTTGAACTGTTTCTTTCATCAAGTATTCTTTTCCCCTCCCCATCTCCCTCCCTCAGTCCCCTTCCACTCTTCTACTGATGTCTCTCCTCATTTATCTGAAGTCCCTTTTGTTTCCTATTTTCTCTCTAGCTTCCACATATGAGAGAAAACATTTGACCCTTGACTTTCTGAGACTGGCTGATCTCACATAGCAAAATATTCTCTAGTTCTATCCATTTTCCTGCAAATGACATAACTTTGTTCTTTTCTATGGCTAGTAAAATTTCATTGTGTATATATACCACATTTTCTTTATCTATTCATCTGTTGATTGACATCTAAATTGGTTCCATAATTTAGCTATTGTGAATTGTGCTGCTATAAACGTGGAATCATATATCACTATGTGCTGCTATAAACATGGAAAATATATATCATTATAGTATTCTGACTTTAATTCTTTTGGAAAGATACCGAGGAGTGGTATTGCTGGGTTACAAGGTGGTTTTATTTATAGTCTTTTGAGGAAACTACATACTGATCTCCATAGTTGTACTAATTTTCACTCTCACCAACAGTATATAAGAGCTGCTATTTCCCTACATCCTTGCCAGCATTTATTATTATTTGTATTCTTGATGATTGTCATTCTAATTGGAATTACATAAAATCTCAGTGTAGTTTTTATTTGCATTTCCCTGATTGCTAGTGATGTTGGACATTTTTTATATATTTATTGGTCATTCGCATTTCTTCTTTTGAGAAGTGTATATTCAGTTCAATTGTCCATTTTTTGATTGGGATTTTTTAGTGTTAAATATTTTAAGTCCTTTTTATATTCTAAATATTAGTCCTCTATCAGAGGAGTAGCTGGCAAAGGTTTTCTCCCTGCAGACTCTTGATTGTTTCCTTTGTTGTGCAGAAGTTTTTTCATTTGGTGCTACCCCATTTATTGGCTCTTGTTTTTATTTCCTGATCTGGGGTTTTATTGGGGAAGTCCCTACCAGTGCCTATATGTTGGACAGTTGGTCCTGTGTTTTCTTCTAGTGATTATAAAGTTTCCGGTTTAATTTCTAGGTCTTTGAACCACCTTGAAATGACTCTTGTGGAGGGCGAGAGATTGGAGTCTAATTTCATTCTTGTACATAAGGATCAGCACCCTCTTGAAGCTTTTTCTAGAAACTCAAAGGCTCAGGCCCTACCATGGATTTACAGCATCCAAATCTGCCTTTCTTTTAACAAGATACCCAACTGATTTGAATCCACTTTAGAATTTAAGAAGCACTGGGCTAACTCACCAAGCCACTGGTGTCAAAGATCCTGGAATCTGACAAGTTTTATTCTCAAGGTTGATAATCATTGGGTGCAGCAGAAGCTGGGCATCCACCGTCACCACCGGCCTTGCTCTGCAGGACAAAACACAGGGGCTGAGGGGACCGCACCAGTGACAGACAGAAGTTCACTCCCTGGAAGACAGAATTCTGCTTCCAGAGACTGTTGCCAACATTCCCAGTCTTACGCCAAGAATTCCACTCACTGCATGAATGGGGCAGTGCACTCCATTAATTACCCCTAAGCACACATGATTCCACATGAGGAATGCCGTGTGGTCATCAAGCACAGATGCATCCACAGACTTGCCTTTGTTACGGAGTGGACTAAAAATATTGCCCTAAAATACTGCTCTACAACTTTCCAGAATATTTATATCTATATTTGAAAAAATAACACCATCTTCCAGCCAGTCACAATAAGTACTTGAATTTTTACAAATTTTGTTGATTCATTGATAATGTACTTTGATAATTTTCTACCTGAGTTTTGCAAATTTAGTTAAGCACGTGAAAGTAGGTTTATAGAATAACTCTGTACTAGACCCAGAGCAGTGGTTCTGAATCTGGACTGCAGGACATAATCACCAAAGATTTTAAGAAAATATAATTCTCAGATCCACCACCAACCGACTGAACTGGACCCTCCGGGGTAAGGACCCGGCATTGGAATGTTAAACACAATCGCTGGGTGATTCTAATATGCAGCCAAGTTTGAGGAGGGGACCTGAGAAAGAGTAAATGCCATTCTGGGCACTCAGGCAAGAATAATAAGAGAGTAAATCACGGGGGAAGGGAGTGGAACAATTTTTAAAGCTTGATTACAAGGAATGATAGCTGGGAGTCAAAGTCACAGATGTCAGCATGCAGCGACACCATGTTGGGTGTTTTCCTCTGAAGATAGAAGGGAGGGCTGTGTCGTGGGTCAGAATGTTGCTTAGGGTACTACTTCAAATAATCTCATGATTACCACATGGGGCCCACTGGGATTTTTCCTGAGGTACTTTATGTTACTTATCTATACTTTATTATATTATTTCAATATTGTGTTAGCTCTAGTCCTTAGAAAAGTGGATGATAAAATGGAATTAGACATGCAAGAGATTTATTGTGGCAAACACCAATAAGAAAAAAAGGGGGTAAGTGGAGGAGGCTGGGAGTTTTGATTTTTGCAAAGATGGAGGGAAGGAGAGAAGGTTGGATAAGGAAGTTCCATTGTGGGTAATGGGGTGCCCTTGAGCCAGAGTTGCCTGTGAGAGGAGCATGTCTCTCAGAAACAGGCTGGCATCGATGTCTTTGCTGTGCCCGGCAAACGGGTGGGCGCAGCTCATGGAAAAGAACATCAGCACTAAGGCCATGGCAGATCCAATTTCTCTCCAGCAGCACCGAGGGGCACCGTTCATGGCCACCACAAACCCAAACTCCATAGTTCAGAGACTGGGAGCTCCAACTGTCTGATTCACCTATACATGCTTTCTGCCTTTTGTCTTGACATCCTGATATTCTTGAATTCTTATAAAACATTTTTTTAAAAGAAAGTCTAAAGTTTTTGAGCACCAGCTGTCTAACCAGTTACCATTTGGTGCACTTTCCATTCAGATCCTTGCTGAATCCTCTTAACAAAGGTAACCTTATAAAGTAAGTATTGTAATTCCCATATTACAGATGAAAAAAATCTGAGGCTCATAAAATTATAGGAATTTGCCTAAGATTGTAGATTAGTGAGGGTGTGGAATGGCCAGGCTTTGAATCCATGACTTTTTTTATTGGAACTGCTCTTCAATACTTGCTTTTGGAGGCCACCAATTTCTGGTATGTTTTATTCACTACCTTAGTGTTCACACTTGATTACAGTAGCCATAATAAATATTAAGTCTCCCACTCTGAACCCCTGTCTAAAGGTGCACACTTCAAGGATTTCCAAAGCACAGAGAAGAATTCAAATATAGTAACATCTAAAAAGTGGGTCATTTTGTGATTTGCTGAGTTTCAGATCTTATTTAATATTACATTGGTAGGGGATGGAAATTTGGTCATAAAATATGAAAATAAAAATACAGAGGGATGAAGTAAAGGCTTAAAACTAAGAGCAAAAAAAAAAAAACCTCCAGACTTTAAAAAGAGCATCTAATATTCTCCAGAATAAATAATTGGAATATAATCTTTATGGCAAAACTAACAACAAAAAGGAAATGCATTTAAACAATAGAAGAATATTTGCACACCATCAACCACATACCTGTAAACAGCTACTTTTCCTGTTCCAAACGCACCCACAAGTAAATCTAAAAAAAAATAAAAACACAAAACACACAAAGATTTAGAGAAACAATCTACCGTATGAGTATCCCTAATCTGAAATTTCAAAATTCAGAATGCTCCAACATCCAAAACTTTTGGAGCATTGACATGACACCACAAGTGGAAAATCCATACCATAAAACTGTTGTTTCATGAACAAAATGATTACAAATGTTGTATAAGTTACCTCCAGGATATTTGTAGAAGATGTATATAAAATGTAAATGAGTTTTTGTGTTTAGACTTGAGTTCCTGCTCTGAGATATCTCATTATGTATACATAAATATTCTAAAATCGGGGATTAAACCCCAGGAATTCTAAACACTTCTGGTCCCAAGCATTCCTCCCTCCCTCCCTCCCTCCCTCCCTCCCTCCCTTCCTTCCTTCCGGTACTAGGGATTGAACCCAAGGGAATTCTACCTCTGAGTTACACCCCCAGCCCTATTTTACTTTTCATTCTGAAATAGGATCTCCTTAAGTTGCAGAGATCCTCACTAAGTTGCTGAGGCTGGCCACAAACCTGCAATCCTTCTCTCAGCCTTTGAAGTACTGGGATTACAAGCGTGATTTCTGATAAGGGATACTTAACCTGTACTAAGCTCATAGTCCTAAGTAGCACACAGAGGACCCTGAAACGCTGATTGCAGAGTGAGAGTCATAGAGCAAAAAGAGCAAATCAGGCCTTTCTTAAGATACTTTGGAAAGCATATTGGAGCTTCAGTATGACCAACTTGAGGTGATGCGTGACTCAATAAATCTCAAACCCTCCTGCACTTAGGAAGACCAACTTTCTAGAAACGCTTAAGAAATTCATCATCACATCATTATTACTACCCTCTAGACTCAGGGCACACATCCCAGGAAAAAAAGGGGAAAACACGTGCTTAGTATCTACTGGGTACCAGGCTCATTACACATATTGTCTTGCTGCACCCTCACCAGCAACAACCCTTTGAGGCAAGGATTATTATCCCTGAAATAGAACATTCTGATTGTCATTTTGACACAATCATTTGCTCTTTCCAGATAATGTGGATGGAAACTATACTTTTCCAAAGCAATCGGTAGTATACAAAATAACTGCCACATTCTACTGATCTTAAATAACAATGGTTATAATAAATAGCACATGCTGATTGAAAATTACTCTGCACCAATAATTCTTCTAAATTATTTACTTTCCTTTTTAAAATGATTTACTTTGGCTCCCAACAAGACATTAGGAAATCTCTATTATTAGCGTAATTTTGCAAATAAGTAAACTGAGGTTTAAGAAGGCTAGTCAATAAATTTACCTAGATTTACACAACCAGGTCAGAGGTGGAGCTGGGTTACAGCAATAGACAGTTCTGGACTATTTGAGGGGTAACGCTCACCATTTCGCTGTATCTCAGTGATTGGTTAGTATTTAGGTAAAGCTGCCCACTTTTCTTAATCTAATTTACGATGGTTATTCTTGGTGAAAGCAATCAAACACAAATAGAAATGATGCTGGCTAAGTCTGCAGAGTAAAATTTAGGTGTAAGAAAACTGGACTTAGCAGAAACAAGGGCCACAGAAGGAAACAGTTGAAATTTTAATTGGCATCCAGGTATGGTGGCATATGCCTGTAATCCTAGTATGTGGGAGGCTGAGACAGGAGGATTGCAAGTTTGAGGCCAGCCTCAGCAACTTAGTGAGGCCTTCAGCAACTTTAGTGAGACCCTTTTTCAAAATAAAACAAAATAAGGCTTGGGGAGGTGTGTGGCTCAGAGGCAGAATGCCCCTGGGTTCAATCCCCAGTACTATACACACGCGTGCGCACACACACACACACACACACACACACACACACACACACACACTACAATTGCCTAATTTTAGTAAAATAGAAGCGAAAATGTAAAAGCAACAAAAAACCAAAAGGAGAGGGAGGGATCTTAGCTTGTTGCTCCCTATGGAAACTTATAAAGTAATTAAATTGGTAAAATGGAGTTTGCACAGAAAAATGATGCATAGGCATCTTCCCTCACACTCTGATTTCCAGATTGCAAACAGCTGATTCTTCTCCTGAGGGCTTTGTGCCCCTTGGGAATTGCCTTTGGCCACTTTGGATGGAACTGGATGATAACTAGCTTGGCTTCCTTTCCCTCAGGTGGGGTCGCTCAGGGGCCTGTGTTTCCCTGCCTCCCTGCTTCCCCTCGCTGCCCACATGGCCACCAGCTTGATAAAAAAAAAAATATATATATTTTTTGCGGTACCGGGGTTTGAACCCAGGGGCATTCTACCTCCAAGCTACACCCCCAGCCCTATTTTTTATCTTTTGTTTTGAAACCGGGTCTCACGAAGTTGCGGAGGGCCTCACTAAGTAGCTGAGGCTGGCCGCAAACCTGGATCCTCCGGTCTCCGCCTCCCAAGTACTGGGATTACAAGCGTGCGCCACCACGCCCGGCCTGATAAAAATATTTATTGCACCCTCCTTCCCTTCCTTCCTGAGCCAGCCTGCCTTTCTTACTCCCTTACCAGTACTTCTCCGGATCATTTCTCAAACTACGTGTTTTCCAATCCTTGTCTTAATATCTGCTCTGGGACCACTCAACCTAAGACACAATACTTCTTGTTAAAATATTTTGCTGAAAAAGTGGACTCAAACCTTTTCAAGATCAAAACCACATCAAATGACTGATGTTTTATAGGCACAGAATCAGATCGCAACAATAAGCTCAACATTTGACTCCAAGGCCCACATTTAAAAAGGTGTGTATGGTAATGCTCGAACAAGTCAAACTGAGGTCACCCAAAGAGCTCGGCGTTTGTGAAATTAAAGAACACATCAAGAAAAGGACTGCAGGGTGGCCAACTATGGCTGCGGAATAAAACTCTTTTCTTTTTTATTTCTCTTTCTCTTTCTCTTTTTTTTTTTTTTTTTTTTGGTACTGGGGATTGAATCCAGTGGCAGTCTACTTCTGAGCTACACCCCAAGCCTTTTTTTAAATTTTGAAACAAACAGGGTCTCGCTAAGTTACTGAGGCTGGCCTCAAACCTGCAATCCTCCTGTCTCAGCCTCCCATGTACTGGGATTACAGGCGTGCACCACCACTGGTCGATAAAACTTCTTTCAAGGCCAGGCATGGTGGCGCACGCTTGTAATCCCTGTACTTTGGGAGGTGGAGACCGGAGGATCCGGGTTCGCGGCCAGC
>PVJS01044244.1:0-16734 GCA_004027185.1 Glis glis | reverse complement strand
TTTTTTGCGGTACCAGGGATTGAATGCAGGGGAGTTCTACCTCCGCGCTACGCCCCCGGCCCTATTTTTTATGCTTTATTTTGAAACCGGGTCTCACGAAGTTGTGGAAGGCCTCACTAAGGAGAGAGAGAGAGAGAGAGAGAGAGAGAGTGTGAGAGCTGAGGCTGGCCGCGAACCCGGATCCTCCAGTCTCCGCCTCCCAAAGTACTGGGGTTACAAGCCTGCGCCACCACTCCCGGCCTAATCACTTAAGTTTTAACTCAAATACAACCTCCCTCAAGTGAAACAACTTGATCACCTCATCTAATGTAACTCTCTTCCAACCTCCCAATCTTAATCTGAGGAGCTCCCATTTACTATATTGCTATCCTGATCTAGTTTCCTATTTATTTTTATATTTATTTTTGTGGTACTGGAGATTGAACCAAGAGGCATTCTACCTCTAAACTACACCTCCACCCCATTTTATTTTTTATTTTGAAACAGGGTCTCACTAAGCTGAGAAGGGTCTCGCTAAATTTATGAGGCTGGCCGAGAACCTGCAATCCTTCTGTCTCAGCCTCACAAGTACTGGGATTACAGACCTGTGCCACCATGCCTGGCCTGATCTAGTTTCTTTATGACATTTATTATCTGAAATTATCCTCAGTATTTTTTATTTTATTTATTTCTTGTATTTATTATCTTCCTCTTCAACTAGGATGTAACCACAACAAAAGTAAGGATTGGTTTTGTTTTGTTCATTACTTACCTCCAGAAGCCAGACAGATATATGGCACAGAGTAAATGCTCCATCAGTGTTGAATGAAAGAACAGTAGGTCCCAGCATCCTCAGGCTTACATCCTCTAAGTTTCAAATCTCAAAAAAAAGAGAACTCTCTCTCTCTCTCTCTTTTTTTTTTTTTTTTTTTGGTACTGGGGATAGAAGTCAGGGGCTTTCTACCTCCAGGCTATACCCCCATGCCTATTTTATTTTTTATTTGGAAACAGGGTCATGCTAAGTTGCTGAGAGCCTCGCTAAATTACTGGGGCTGGCTGCAAACCTGAAATCCTCCTATCTCGGCCTCCCATATTTTCTTATGGTTTCGGGTTTAGTCCATGTGAGACTATGGACTGCGGATCTCAGGGCATGATGGCAGGAGGTGGAGGGAGAGCACACGGGTTGTGCTATTTACATCACAGAGGCTGAGGAAGAGGAGAGAGAGAGAGAGAGAGAGAGAGGAAGAAGAAGAAGAAGAAGGAGGAGGAGGAGGAGGAGGAGGAGGAGGAGGAGGAGGAACCATTTATATAATCCCCAAGGCCACACCCCCAGGGATCACCTCCTCCAGCCACACCCTACTGGGTACCACCCAGATAAATCCATTACAATGGATTTATCCACTTCTGGGATTAGCACCCTCATGACTCAATTACATCAGCTCCAAACATTAAGTGCTCTTTAGGGGACATTTTATATCTTACTATAACTTTCTGCCTCTGATCCCTAAAGAGGTCACACCCAGCTCAGAATGCAAAGTGCATCTAGTCTTCTCCAAGAGTTCCCAAAGTCTTAACAATTCCAGCATTGTTGAAAAGTTCCAAAGTCCAAAGTCTCCTCTGAGACTCAAGGTAAACTCTTGTGTGCCCTTGTAAAAGACAATGAAGATCAAAATAAAAAGCAAGTTACATGCATCCAATATACAAAGGTAAAGAGTAAACATTTGCATTCCCAAAGGGAGGAATAGGGCCATAGAAAGAAGGGATGGGACCAAAACAGTAACATTCAGCAGGACAAGGATTTGATCTTGTAGCTCCACTTCTGGCATCCAGGGTACATGGCGGTGAGAAGCAATCTCCAAGGGGCCTTGGCAGCCCTATCTCTGTGGCCTGGCTGACTGCAATGTGTACTTTACTGTCTCTTCCAGCCTGGCTCCATGGCTTGCAGCCAGCAGCCTTTCCTTGCAGTCATTCCACATTTCTGGCATTTCTGAATCTTGGGGGGGGGGGTTCTTGCAATCTTGGGTTTACCCTCACAGCTTCACAAAGTGACTCATTTGGGCCTGATTGCAGGGATACTGACCTTGCTACATGCTTCCTGGCTTCTCAGGCCTTCCTTTGAAATCTAGGGGGAAGCCTCCATTGCCTCCCTTTTTTTCTAGCAAAGCCAGCATTACATGGGCTCCAGCATGAGCCACCAGCAGAAAAAGTAGTCATGCCATCCTTAATCATTGCCTCTGGGGCCTTTTTAATCACAGCCACGGGGCCTGTTTCATCCAGGCTGCCACTGGCCCCAAGTCCAACTGGGCCACCCTTGGTCCCAAGAACATCTGGGCCACGCCTGGCCTCAACTTCATCTGGGCTGTCCCTGGCCCCAACTCCATCATGGCCACTGCTTCCTACATCATCTCTCTGGGCTGCAGCATTACACATGTCTTTCTGGCCAAACTTCAAATCTTTATAAAGTCTTTCTGCTTTACTTTCTGCTCCCAAAATTCAGTGTACAGTTCTCCAAACACAGACATCAATATCCATAATGCAGTTTGGAATTTTGCTGTTTTGAGATTTCCTATGCCAGTTTATTTAGCCCATTGTCTTTAAAATTGGCATTATACAAGGTTTCAGGACATGGACAAAATGCAGATAAGTTCTTTGCCAAAGTGTAACACACATGGCCTCTACTCCATTTCCCTATGGAGTCATCTTTGCCCTCCATAATCTCCTGAGTACAGTCTCTACCATGGGCCTTTCTAGACACATTCTGATCCTACCAATTTCCTCTCACAAACCAGTTCCAAAGAGTCATAATTCACATGGTCAGACTTATAGAAACAACCCCACTCCTGGTACCATTTATTATATCCATCAGCATTCTTACAGCCATAATCTAAATATCTGACCACATAAATTAGATGAAAGAAGGTTTATTTTCTTATGATTTCGGTTCATTCCATGTGAGGCTAGGGACCGTGAATCTCAAGGAATGATAGCGGGAGGTGGAGGGAGAGCATGTGGGCTGTGATCTTTACATCAAGGAGGCTGGAAGTGAGAGAGAGAGCAGGGGGAGGAGGAACCATTTATATAATCCCCAAGGCCGCACCCCCAGGGACCACCTCCTCCAGTCACACCCTACCGGCCTACTCAGTACCACCCAGGTAAATCCATTACAATGGATTTATACATTTCTGGAATTGCAACCCTTTTGACTCAATTACATCAGCTTCAAACATTAAGTGAGCTCTTTAGGGGACATTTTATATCTAACTATAACACTAACCGTATTCCCCAAATACTCTAATATTCAGTCAAACTGCAGCAGTAACAAAGCTCTATATTTCATAGCTTTCCTACTCTTTTATACTTGTTCTTTCTGCTTCTTAAAATGGGTATATTTGCCTTCCCATCTTTATTTCCCATCACTGAAGAGTAAGCCCCAATGCCACTTCCACTGAGGCTTCCCTGAGTTCTCCAGCCAGTACAGATTATCTTTCCCATCTGGATTCTAATGATCCTTGCTTTATGCTACTGTATTAGAACTTGAACATGTACAGTTTTATATTAGAGTTATTTTTAAATTTTATTTTCACTGATCTATAAAGCACAGAAATTGTACATACAAGTGGGGTATCATGTAATGTTTTGATACATATACAAGCTGTATAATGTTTAAATCAGATTAGAAAAATCTATCTCCTCATTTATCCTTTCTTTATATTAAAAACTTTCAAGCCGGGCATGGTGGCGCACGCTTGTAATCCCAGTACTTTGGGAGGCGGAGACCAGAGGATCCGGGTTCGCGGCCAGCCTCAGCACGCACGCGTGCGCGCGCGCACTCTCTCTCTCTCCTCTTTCTCCTCCCTCTCTCTCTCTCTCTTTCTCTCTCTCTACCTAGTGAGGCCCTCCGCAACTTTGTGAGACCTGGTTTCAAAATAAAGCATAAAAAAAATAGGGCTGGGGGTGTAGCACGGAGGTAGACCGCCCCTGCGTTCCATCCCCGGTACCGCAAAAAAATAAAAAACAACAAAACTTTCAAAACTCCTTCCAGCTCTTTTAAACACACAGTACATTATTATCTATAGTCACCCTCCTGTGCAGTACACGGAACTTCTCGCTCCTATCTAACCATAATTTAGTACCCATTGATCAACCTTTCCCCATCCCTCCCCTCCCCACCAGCCTCCGGTAACAGTAACCACCATTGGCTTCTCTACGTCTGTGAGACAAACTAAAAGTTATTTTAGCATATGCATTCTTTTTCATTATTAGAATGTAAGCACACTGAGAACAGAGTGAAACAGACTGGTGTACTTGAAAGAATGTGAACTTTGATATAGCAGAAGCAGTTTACTTAAATCAAAAGCACCCTAAAGATGGAAAATAAACTATAAAGTCTCTAATATATTTCCTCCTATGTGTTACAGTATTTGATACATATTAGCTTCCTTCATTCATTTCATATTTACCTTCTCAATTTTATAGTGTTTATTGTCATAGATGTGTACCAAATACTTGTAAAACAAAATGAATGGAAGTTTATCTTAAGAAAACCAATTTGCCCGGCGTGGTGGCGCACGCTTGTAATCCCAGTACTTGGGAGGTAGAGACCGGAGGATCCGGGTTCGCTGCCAGCCTCAGCTGCTTAGTGAGGCCCTCCGCAACTTGTGAGACCGGTTTCAAAATGAAGGATAAAAAATAGGGCCGGGGGTATAGCTCGGAGGTAGAACGCCCCTGGGTTCCATCCCCGGTACCGCAAAAAAAAAAAAAAAAAAAAAAAGGAAAAGAAAACCAGTTTATCACATCAGCCTATTCCTTTGTTTTAAGTTCTCTGTGGGTGACCTGCCATTACCCCAGCCTGACTAGACCCCATACATGACTTCTTTATTTCTGTCCTGGGTATGACTACTTGCCCTTATACATTTGAGTCACTTTATCCTTTTCATCTTCTTCTTTTTTTTTTTTTCTCCAACATGCAAGACTCAGAGGGCAGAAGGGAAGTAGCAGCCATTGTTTCGTGAGCTGACACACATTGTCATGGGCATGGAGCAGTAGCCAGGCCTGCAACTATTCTTCTTTCTCCACAATCATCCTGTATCTTCTCCAACTCTTGGCCAGGGGTGAAGAATGCCAGCTTCCCCTGTGGACACTCATACAGTCTGTGTCAGAGAAACAGGAGCAACTGCTGGCCGGTGCTTGTGAGTTCCAGCTAGCCCTTACACTTCCCTACTTTACTTCTTACCTTCCTAGTTCTGCCTTTCCTGCAGACTTCAAGCTCCAGTGCATCGGGGCTCAGCAAATGATACCCTAAATTGAAGGCCTCAGGAGCAAAATTTCTCTCTGACATCCTGCTCTTCTGTCTCTCATTCCTCATTTATTTTTTTTCCCCAAGACAAGCCATAGAAACTAGAATTCCTCTTCCCCATGTTAGGTGATAGAAACTAGAATACCTTTTCTCCAAAGCAAGCCATAAAACCTAAAAAGATGACTCTAACTTTCCTCTGCCTTTTGCGTAACAGCTGATCATAAAGAAGAGAAGACCCTCATGCCAGAGGGACCTTGCCTCTTACCTGAGAGTAAGAAATGCTACAACCCAGGAGCCAAGAGGAATCTGAACAGACTGCCTTTCTGGCTTCCCACTCGGTCCATTTCCACTTGCTCAGACCCGTATTGTCAAATCACACTCCTACATGGCTGTTCCTGCTTTATTGAACCTAAGTATTAAAAATGGATGGTTCACCTTGGGTCTTGGGATCTTCAATCTGAAGGCTCCCATGTCACTTAGAACTATGATCTAATACATTTCTTATGCCTTTTTCTCCTATTGATCTACTCATTGTCAGTTTATTTCAACAAATCTTCAGAGGGCAGAGGGAAAATTTTCCCTTTGCCCCTATGAGCATCTGTCACAAAGGCAAACAGCCTTACAGACTACCCGAGCAGCTTCCACACTGTGTAATGGCAAATCTCTGTAGCAAATGCCTTTTAAAAATGTGTAGATATGTTTACGTATATATGTATATGTGTGAATATATAATAAAATACCAAATAATATTACATATGAATCTCCTAATGGCTTTGCTTCTTTAATGGCTATACCTTATTATCTGGCTTTCGTGCCGTTTCTGGTACTCTACCTCTGATAGTTGTTGTATCATTCTCATCCCCACCTAGAAGAACAAAAAAGCAGTGAGTCCCTGTAAGTTAGGATGCTGAGCTTGGTATGTATTCCTTACCCTGAGTGCACTGCTTATTAAAAAATAACAGAATCAAGGAAATCTCATTGTTTAGAGCTCAACAAAAATTTTCTAGGGTACAGATTTGGCCTAGCGATAGTTTTCACACCAAATTACTTTCGTATTATCTTTATCACATTCAGAGAGATCCCAAGTATAGAATGCATAGATTTCCATACACTATTTTATTAACGTAACTATGATACAAATTTATTTTAATAGTTATATACAACCTATAATCTTATTTGGCTGTCCTGTTTCTCTCTATATAATAATCCATACTTTAACGGAGCAGTTCCTATCAAGCTTACTTTGCATCCTACAATCAAGTGTTTTGCTGTGCAAAGCTGGTTACTCTCAGATGATAGACTTTTAGTCTTATTTGTAGCCTCACCTATTCCTATGGAACAAACCTGGTAAAATCTCTATAAGAGCCCACTTCGATTTGTCTCAGGATTCCTGGTCCTGAGATGTTATGAATTCCCATCAGAAGAGTATAAGACTATACTACCATGTGATGGCAGAAACTAAGAACCCAGCCGAGCAGAAGAAAATGAATAGAAAACAGCACGAATGTGGCACCGAACAGACACAGATGAAGACTTGAGGAAGAAATAATAGTTACACAGATACATTGCTAACATGTTTTACAATTGTTCTGTACTAGGCAATATGCTATGATTTTTAAAAAATATTTTCAGAGCCAGGCGTGGTGGCACATGCTTGTAATCCCAGTACTTGGGAGGCTGAGACAGGAGGGTCGCAGGTTCGAGGCCAGTCTCAGCAACTTAGTGAGGCCCTCCACAACTTAGTGAGGCCTTATTTCAAAATAAAGAATAAAACAGGGCTGGGGGTGTAGCTCGGAGGTAGAATGTCCCTGGATTCCATCCCAAGTACCATAAAAAACCATATATATATATTCAGTTTACTCAACTCTGAATTACTTGAGAGGCTGAGGCAGGAGGATCGCTAGTTTGAGGCCAGCCTGAGCAAACTTAGTGAGATCCTATCTCAAATTAAACTAAATACGGATCTAGGGATGTAGCTCAGTGGTAGAGTACTTGCCTAGCATGTGTGAAGCCTAGGTTTGATTCCCAATACTGCAAGAAAAAATATATATACATATATATTAGTTTATAAAAAATATTTATTGAATAAGTAGTTTCCTTTTCTCATATTTTATTTTGAAATATTTTGTATAATATGATATAATAAATGAGCAAATTTTAAAGAAAAATAAAATGAACAGCATGTTTTAAGAAAAAGAACATTATCGCTGGGCATGGTGGTGCACGCTTGTAATCCCAGTACTTTGGGAGGCAGAGACCTGAGGATCCGGGTTCGCAGCCAGCCTGAGATCTCTCTCTCTCTCTCTCTCTCCCTGTCTCTCTCTCTCTCTCTCTCTCTCTCTCTCTCTCTGTACTTAGTGAGGCCCTCCGCAACTTCGTGAGACCTGGTTTCAAAATAAAGTATAAAAATAGCGCCGGGGGTGTAGCATGGAGGTAGAACGCCGCAGCGTTCAATCCCCGGTACCACAAAAAAAAAAAAAAGAACATTATCAACAGTTTTAAAGCCCTCTGTCTCCTCTTGTCGTTGATTTCCATCATGCCCAAATGTAGGTAAAGATATGAGCTCTGTGTTTCTTATTTTCTTGCTCTTCTTCATCATTCGGTCTCATATATATGCATCCTGAAACAATAAATTCAATTTTGCTTGGTTTTATCTTTCATATAGATGGAATCAAATTGCTTATACTCCATGATTTTTCTTTTCAAGTTAACCTTACGCTTATGAGATGAATTCATGTTCTGCATCTGTCCTTGTAGTTCAATCATTTTTACAATTGTGGATTTTATGGCTGTATTCACTTTACTTATCTATTCACCTATCAATAGATATTTGGATTATTTACTGTTCTGTTTTTCCAGATGAGTACAACTAATTCTATTATAAACATTCTTAAATGTATCTCCTGATCGATAATTGGCCCCCTAGTGTTTCCTGGATTTGTTTCCACTCTACAAGTTAATTCTACATTGTTTCCTAAAGTAGTATGACCACTAGCATCATACAAAGAAACAAAAAGCAAAACAAAACAACAATAACAACAGTGAAGACCTTTTCTGTGGGGGGGGGGACCAGCCCGAGAGAGATGCGAAGCTGAGGGGGGGGGGGGCAGACGCCAGACGGTCGGAAAAGAAGCATACCTCAGACCGGGAGTCAAGTCTAGCAAGATCTCCTTTATTAGAAAGCCACATCTCTCTTTTATAGTAGAGGCAATACAGGAAGTTCGCAATTAGTAGGGTGTGGCACCATGACCCCCTGTGATCTATCATAGGTAATGACGCCTGTCGTCTGTGATCACGGAAGGAGGTAACTACCTATCACAGCCCTCCTGAGGCTAGGTGGGACTACCTGCGGGACCTCCCCCTGAGGAATTCGCCAGCGCCATCTTTGCCATTAATATGCTGAATTACTGCCACGTGGGAGAGGCCTGGTACTCCAGAGCAGGCTTCTGCCAGTCCACCAGGCCCTTTCATGGCACTGGGTAGAGGGCCCAGCACTTTTCCAATCGTTAGCATTGTCAGATTTTTCAATTTTTTTTTTTTTTTGTGGTACCGGGGATTGAACCCAGTGGCACTCTACCTCCAAGCTACACCCCCAGCCCTATTTTTTATACTTTATTTTGAAACCGGGTCTCACGAAGTTGCGGAGGGCCTCACTAAGTAGCTGAGGCTGGCTGCGAACCTGGATCCTCCAGTCTCCGCCTCCCAAGTACCGGAATTACAAGAGTGTGCTACCATGTCCGGCTAGATTTTTCAATTTTTGCCAGTATGCTGGGTGTGCAATTAAAGCTACATTGAGGCTTAGTTTGAATTTTTCTATTAAAGGTGTTGAGCATTTTGTTTCATGTTTCTTTCCTATTTGTTTTTCACCTTATTTTAAAAGCTAACTTATACATGTTGCCTCCCCCCTTGCTTTTTTTTAACTACTGGATTTTTTTTCTTACTTTTCCTTAAGGATTTTTAGCACTTGTTTATATATTCTGGAAACTAAACCTTTGTCCAAATAACTTCTATTTTGTGGGTGGCCTTTATGTGTATTTATTTATGGTATATATTGGTTAACAAAAGTTCTTAATTTTAACGTGCCTGACTATATCAATCTTTCCTTTATGGCTTGTACTTATCTGTCTTAAGAAAATTTTACTTACTTTCTGAGACCTTAAAATTTCCTGTGTTTTCCTTTAAATTTTAGCATGGCCTTTCACATTTAATTACTAACTCCACTTATATAGTAGACACACATTTTATTTTTCTACTTGGTATTCCCCCTCTCCCCAAAATATATATTTCCAGCTAGCCTTTTAGTTTTATGAAGTTATGGAAATGTGTTTTGGGCACCAAAATCTCTTGCATGATCCACAATGCTCACTTTCCTTGCCCAATGCAGAAATACCAGATAACCAATCCAAGAAGATGGCAGAGTCACTAGTTGGAAGGAGACTCTATCTGTGAATGACAATGAACGTCAAAGCGCTGACAGGCCCCCCCCAAGTCTGCACTGAAATGTGGCACAGATAAGAAACAGACCCTTTTCATGTTAGTCCATTGCAATCTGTGAAGTCAAGGAAGATAGCACATCCAGATAATAAAACCTAGGAATTAATTTTTCGAGTGGTAAGAAGGAGGACGCAGCCAGGTACAGTGATGCACAGTAACCCCAGTACTTGGGAGGCTGATACAGGAAGATCACAGGTTGGCGGCCAGCAGACAGTGTCTTAGTGAGACCCTGTTTCAAAATTGAAAAAATGGGGGGGCACCAGGAGCTGTGTGCATGTACGTTACTGTCAACAAGATTTTCATTATGATGTGAGACTATAATGCACCACTAAAAGCACATTAAAAATTTGAAAAACTAAAAAGGGATGGAGGTGCAGCTCAGAGGTAGAATGCCCCTGTGGGTTCAATCTCTAGTACCAAAGAAAAAGAAGAACAAGAAGAAGAAGAGGAGGAGGAGGAGGAGGACGAGGAGGACGAGGAGGACGAGGAGGACGAGGAGGACGAGGATTACCTTCATATGAATAAATGATAATCCCAGCTCCACGTATGTAATAAATCCAGCCTTTTCTACGTTGACCTGCATTACTACATTGGTTATATATCAAGTTTCCAATATGTGTGGGAATATGCCTGGAGTCTCTATCCTTGCATCTATTCCTGCATCAGTACCACATGGGTTTAATTACTATAGCATTAAAATAAATCTCATCATGTAGTAGGTCAAGACTCTCCAATTTATTCTACTTTGTCAAGAACTTCTTGTCTATTCTTGGATCTTCACTCATCCATATAGAGTTCAGAATTGGCTTCATAAATTTTCTAAAAAACTATATGAGACTTTTATTAGAGTTGCTTTAAAATGATAGATAAACTTGGAGAGAACTGACATCCTAATAACATTAAAGATTCTTACCTATTCATTTGTGCTCAGTGCTTTTCCATATGGTTTTATTCAACAGGGTTTACTGAAGTATGAATGCCAAAGATGAGATAATATTTGTGGTAGGCAGAATGCAATGCTCCTCTACATATGATGGGGTTATATCCTGATAAGCTCATCACCAGTTAAAAATATCCTAAATTGAATATGCATTTGTTGCACCTAATCTATGGAACATCAAGGTTTAGAACATAGAACACTGTCAGAACAGTGTTTCCCCCTGTGATTGCCTGGCTTACTGGGAGCTGGGGCTAGCTGTTGCCGCCCAGCATCACAAGAGGGTACTGTACCATATATACTAGTCTTGGAAAAAATTCACAATTCAGTATTTGAAGTGTGATTTCTACTGAATAGGTACTGCTTCCACACCATTGTAAAGTTGATAAATCCTAAATTGAATCAGCATAAATTAGGGACCATTTGTAATGTCCCTCCTTAAAATGTCAATATCCTAATTCCCAGGATCTAAGATTATGTCACCTTACATGACAAAATGGATTTTCCGAATGGGACAGAGATTAAGGACCTTGAGATGAACAGATCATTTTGTTTTGTTCACTTGGGCCTAATTGGATCTCATGAGTTCTTAAAAGCAAAGGACCTCTCCTGGCTTTGGTAAGAGAGAGGTGTGACTATAGGGAATGATCAGAAAGATCCTTTGAAGATGGAGAAAGAGGGACATGATCCAAGGAATGTAGGCAGTCTCTAAAAACTGGGAATGGCAAGGAAAAGGATTCTTTCCTTAGAGCCTCCAGTGGGAGTGCAGTCCTGCTGACAAGAAGATTTTAGCTCAGTGAAACTTGTGTCAGACTTCTAACTCACCTAACTGTAAGATAATAAATGTGTGTTCTGTTAAGGCATTAACTTTGTGGTGATTTTTATGGGAGCAATAGAAAAATAATATGATATTATTATTGTTTTATAAATCAGAGTTTGTTCAAATTTACCTGTACATTTATCATTTTTATTGTTGATGGTTCCTCATGAATTTCATACCGTCAAAACTTCAGTAAGTAGTTTACTGAGGGTTTGTTTATAGAACAAGCGATTTTGCCTTTATTTTATCTTTGTTTTTGTGAAAATTCTACAGGGTATACAATTTAAAGTTGACTATTATTTTTCTCTCAGAAGTTTAAAGATATTCTACTGTCTCTCATTAAAAAATAAGCTATCTGGATAATTGATTATCCTTCATGAGACATTCTTTTTTCTCTGGCTACTTTTTAACTTTCTCATTGTCTGTGGTTTCTTCAGTTTCACAGTAATATGTCCAAGTGTATTTTGTTTTACTGAATCTTTTGGGGGATTTGTTGTGCTTCTTGAGTATGAAAACCCATGTCTTTCTCATTTACCATCTCTTCAATGTTTTGTCTTCCTAGTTGTCTCCATACTCTTTTTTTTAACCCAAGTTCAATATTTTCTATTTTTTTGTCTTTCCGAGCTTTATCTTGGATGATTCCTTGACTCAGTTGTTTGAAAGCAGATAGAATTAAATAGTACAATCAGAATTTAGGTTTGGGAGACTGTCAGGTGAAGAATGTGAGTTAAAAATTCCAGGACTGTAGATGATGTAGAGGAAAATGTACAGTGTAGGAAATATGAGCTAAGTACAGGAAGCAGGAAGGTGGGCAAGAACAGCACCTGAAATGCTTCAGGACAACATCTGGAAAATTACTTCTCAAAAGAAAATAAGAGGAAACTGATTTAAAAAGTAAAATTTGTTCCATCTCCCATCCTGACAGGTTAAGTAGAGGGAGTGATTAAATATGTCTCTGCCTTGTGCCAGAGAATGGCTGGCACAAAAATAAATAAATAAATATATGAAACCCATCAAGATGTATGACTACAATGAACCAATAAAAAACTTATTAAGGATGTTACAAAAATGAATGTTTTGCTGACAATGTGAAAATACCTTATCAGTCACAGATGCCCTAAAATGCTTGCATTTATGAAAGAGAAATAAAAAATCCATCTTACTTGAAAAAAATTAAAAATAAACAAATAAATATATGAAAAGTCTTGACCCAGCAATAAAGTTTTAAAAATAGGCCACAAAATCTGAATGTTCCCTCTTTAGAGGGGATAATGAACAAACTCAAAGCATGTGTAGAGGAGAGTCACCACAGAGGGCTGAAGTGTAGAGACATTGCTTTGACACTAAGCACAAGGATTTTCTTTAGATTTTAATTTATATTACCTATTTAGTAGTATGTGGCTACATCTCTTTGTGAAAACTCAAAACATCACACATAAAGCTAAAAACCCTTTTACTGTCCCCCTCTGAATTTTAGAGTACTCTTATTCTACAGAAACCACTATGGAGACTTTCCTAAGTATTTACATAAAAAGATGCCCAGATAAAACATATAGACTAATTGTGTGTGTTTTGTGTATGCGTAATTTGTATGTGTGTGTGTTTTATAGAGAGTTGAAATCATAGGTAGATACTAGACACTAGAAAGCCAGAACGAAACTGACAATATTCTAATCAGGAAGTAACCAGGCCCCAGCAAAGGATTGAAGAGCAAAGGAAGCTGCTCAAGTTGATAAATGAGTGTATGTGGAAGAAGAAAGATTTTAAAGTAAAGATAATGCCAAAGATTTGGGTTTAAATACCAGGACAGCAGCTGGTGATTCCCTTGGTGTTTAGGAAGTAGGGCAGTTGGGAAAATTTCAAATGAAACAAAGACATTTGTCTGAGGTACACTGATTTGAGGTGGAAATGACCTTGAATCTGATTAAAATCTTTAATCAAATGACAGTCTTCTGTGGCTTGAAATGTACTTTATTTGACAACCTATTTTATAAGTAAGCCACCCTACTGAATATTGATGGATATTTACATTTACCCTAGTCATTATGATTTTCAGCATCCTAAATCCTTTAAGGATAATTTTCTTAATTTTTTCCTTTAAAGAACATTCTTTAAAAAATTTTACTGTTTAACCGAAGGTAGGATAGTAAATCTTTATTCTGAACCATCAGAGCTGTGTAATCTCAGTCTAGTCACATGCCTTTTTGTGGCCTGAGTGTGTTCATATAAAATAAGGGGATTTGGACTTTCTTTTCCATCAATATTGCAGAATAGGTATCCTAATGTACCCTTCTGCTAAAATCAATCAAGGATGCTAAAAACAATTCCTTCTCACATCTTTAACTGCATTGATAAGATGACCACAAGGCAAATAAAAAACTAAGCAGTCAGGATCCCAGAAGTGTCTCTGTATAAGAGAGTAGGGGTGAGTTTGAAACAAGCCAGATCCTTTCTTCCCTGTACCCACACCCTGCCCCATGCCATGCAGAACACAAGGAAACTTGTGGTCCTTAACCCATGGTGTTGAATAAAAGAGGAAAAAAATCTCCTTTGGAACATTAAACAAATGACAACCCTGGGGGCTTGCAGGTCGATTGAAATTGGTGATATTCTCCAAAAATCCAAAAATGGGTAATACTGTGGTTTCAGGTGGTCCTGGACTGGGCATGCTCCCAAACACCTGACAGAGGCCAATGTTGATACTCTTTGGAAGAATTTACCTCCACAACAGGTCTCAAGGAATTCTGATGAATAATATTCTTCATGAGATAACAAGCATTACAAACAGATTGCAAATAATGCAGATACATGAATTATCAATTACAGATTACAAAACAGCTATGTTTAATACATTTTAAAAATCAGAGAGTAGCTTGAAAATATGAGCAGGGAAAAGGGGAACAAGCATTTTTGGAGTAAAACAAATAAAATAGGAATAGAAATCACAATAATTAATTTAGAAATTCAGTAGATTGCCAAATGTGGTGGCACACACCTGTAATTCCAGTAGTTGGGAGGCTGAGATAGTAGGATTGCAGGTTTGAGGCAAGCCTCAGCAACTTAATGAGTCCCTTAGCAACTTAGTGAGAACCTGTTTCAAAATAAAAAATAAAATAGGGCTGAGGGTGTAGCTCAGACACAGAATGTCCCTGCGTTCAATCCCCAGTACATCAGCAACAAAAAGAAATTCAGTGGATTGAACTAATAGCTCAGTAGACAAAAATAAGAGGAATAATAAGTGAACTGGAAGGCAGATCTGAGCAATTAGGAAGGGAGAATGGAGAAATGAAGAGATGGGAAATATGTAAAACAGTGATATTAGAGACATGAACAGAGTGAAACAATTTTTCTCTTAAAAAGGAAGAAGGTGGATGTAGCAGAAGCAAGATTTGAAAATTTTTCAAAACCATTTACAAAGAATAATTTATACCTTTGAGATGCTCAACAAAGTACAAGCATTTAAAAAAATCCATACCTTATTAAAAGTCCAAATCTTATTGAAATTGTAGAGCCCTAAATTGCAAAGATAATATCTTAAAAGACTAATAATACAAGCAGTAATAAACCAGGAATCAATGAACTCTATTGGAAAGGGTAAGATAGTACATAATTTAGGTTTTAAGAACTGCATGATCTCTGTCATAAATACTCAACTCTACCATTGTAATAAAAGCAGCTATGGAAAATATGCAAATGGTGAAGCATGTCTGTATTTCAATAAAACTTTATTTCCAAAAACAGGTAATGACTCAGATTCAGCAAGCCATAGTTTGCTGACTCTGAATTAAACTGACATCTGACTCTCCTCAACAGCAAAAATGGAAGACAGAAGGCAGTAGAATATTTGTAATAGAATGAAATGAGACTGTTGCCAGCCTGCATATCCAAGGCATCAAAATATCACTGAAAAATGAAGTAAAATAGCCAGGGCTGTAGCTCAGTGGTAGAGTACTTGCTTAGCACGTGTGATGCCCTGGGTTCAAAACCCAGAACTGAAGAAAAAAAGAAAAGTAAAATAAAGACATTTAAAAAAATCTGAGACTTTTATTACCAACATAATTTCACTAAGTAAAATTCTAAAATATGTACCTTCAAGGCTTATAGGTAGAATGCCCCTGGGTTCAATCCCCAGTACAAAGAGAGAGAGAGAGAAAGACAGAGAGAAGTAATCTTGGATAAAGAAACAAAGAGTAATGCAAATTATAAATATGTTAGTCAATCTAAGTCAACATCAATGATGTGAAACAAAATAATGAGTATATAAACAATAAGTAAACAAAGTAGAGTTAAAATTCCCAGAGACAATAGCACAATTGTGAGAGGGTAAAGTTGTAAATTCTTGGATTGTTCAGGAGGAGGATAGGAATATTGACTAACTCTAGACTATAATATGTTACATATATAAATGAAGTTTATGTAAATTTAACTTTTTTTTTTTGCGGTACCGGGGATTAAACGCAGCGGCGTTCTACCTCCGTGCTATGCCCCCAGCCCTATTTTTTATACTTTTATTTTGAAACCGGGTCTCACGAAGTTGCGGAGGGCCTCACTAAGGAGAGAGAGAGAGAGAGAGAGAGAGAGAGAGAGAGAGAGAGACAGGGACAGAGAGAGTGAGAGAGCAAGAGAGCTGAGGCTGGCTGCGAACCCGGATCCTCCGGTCTCCGCCTCCCAAAGTACTGGGATTACAAGCGTGCGCCACCACGCCCGGCTAAATTTAACTTCTTAATGTAAGCAATAGGAAATGGAGATAGAAAATGGCAATCTGAACTAGAAAGGGAGAAACAAAATACGAAAAAATCCATCTTTAAAAAGTCAATAAAGGAGAGAAAAAATCATAGAATGAGATGCATTGAAAGGAAAAAAAGTTGATAGAAATAAGAAGTCTATATATAGCCAATTAAATTTATTAGAAATTTTTTATTTTTTTTACGTTTTTATTGGTGCATTGTAGTCTCACATCACAATGAGTATCAGTTTGGTGTTAACATCATGCACACAGCTCTTGGTGTCCCTCCCCCCCCCGCATTCCCCCGCCTCCCCCCGCCTCCCCCCCACATGTAGCATTGAGAATGATGTTGGTATAATCTCATATATACACATTGTTTATGACAGTAATTCCATAGATTCACTTCTTTCTTACCCTTCCCCTTTCCCTGTACCCCTTCCCTTGCACCACTGAGGGTTCTCCATTGTCATTGGAGTCCCTTT
>PVJS01044243.1:0-16734 GCA_004027185.1 Glis glis | reverse complement strand
GGGGGGGAGAGAGAGAGAGAGAGAGAGAGCGAGCGCTGAGGCTGGCTTCGAACCCGGATCCTCCGGTCTCCGCCTCCCAAAGTACTGGGATTACAAGCGTGCTCCACCACGCCTGGCTTTGCCCAGGATTCTGATCTAATAATCAAGGACATTGCTTCTGGATTTTTAGTAAATCTCTATAACATTTTCATCTTGACTGTGCACTTTAACCTTAGAAGAATCAGAAACTGTGGTTATAGTATTAAGGCTGAAATAGTAAGCATTTTTTAAACATATAATTTAGTCCATTTACCTGTCTAATATTTTCTCTATTCTTAAATTAGCCACCTTTTAAATATATGATTTTAAATTACATAGTGGATCACTTAGGTACCCATCTAACATTTAAAATGTAAACAATGTCAATTTTCATAAAAGGCAAGAGGCAGGGCATTATTATATGTGAAAGGAAATAGAAATGCAGTCTTTTTATTCTTGTCTGCCTTAGATTTTACGGATTTAATCGAATAGTCATTTCAAAATACTGGGCTTTATTTGTTAAGAATTGTGTGTTGCTCATAGAGATTATCAGGTACAAATCATCTAGCCAGATGCTTAAACACCAGGAGGAAACAAGTTAAATAAAATTAACATGGTCTTCATTTATCAAGTACTTAACTCATAGGCCACAAAATCAGCCTTTTGAGCTCTATTATGTATATGGATATAACTATTTAGATGACAAAATTGAAGATAAAAAGGATAATGTTTAAACTATATAAATTTTGTAAAATATTTAAACTTTCCAAATCTTAGCTATTAATTGCCTTTGTCAGACATTGCCTTTTATGACAATTCTAAATGTTATGGATATGGTAACAGATATAACATTATACTGTAATTTCCTACCAGGTAAATTATACCAATTGATTATGGGCCTATGAAAATATCTGAGAACAGGGACAGAATGTGGGTGTGTGGGATACATTCACAAGAATAAAAATAAGATTGCATAATGTTGCATTATTTCAATTGTTCAAATGCAGTTCAACTCAACTCTTCTACAGTCTCCTATAACATTAAATTAATGTGGAGTGTGGGTGCATTTAAATAAGTTTGATATGTTATGAGATGGGGGCTGCTAAAATAATCATCCTGGAAATTACAAGGCTCTTAAAATATTTCTGATTATGGTGAATTTAAAAAAGTCTTTATAAACTTTAAAAATTATAAAAAGGTAATCTAAAATTACAGGAGGTTTGGGTTTGGTAAGCAAAAAGAGAAAAAAATTCAGCCATTACTTAACAAAATTCACTTGTAACTTGCTATATATATCTGTGTGTGTGGTACTGGAGATTAAACCCAGGGACATTCTATAACATACACCCCAAACCCAATTTTATTTTTCATTTTTAAATAGGGTCTCACTAAATTACCGTGCACTGGCCTCAAATCTGCAATCCTTCTATCCCAACCTCCCAAGCACTGGGATTACACCGTGGGCCACTGTGCCCCATCTGCCTTATTATATATCTAGATTTTTCTCTGTCTCCTGTATTTTCAATTTTGTACTTTATTGTATGCATTTATTGGGTTGGCTTAAATATTCTGAGGTGTATTATAAAAGTTCTGAGCCGGGCGTGGTGGCACACGCTTGTAATCCCAGTACTTTGGGAGGTGGAGACCGGAGGATCCGGGTTCACGGCCAGCCTCAGCTCTCTCTCTCTCTCTCTCTCTCTCTCTCTCTCTCTGTCTACCTAGTGAGGCCCTCCGCAACTTCGTGAGACCCAGTTTCAAAATAAAGTATAAAAAAATAGGGCCAGGGGTGTAGCGCAGAGGTAGAACACCCCTGGGTTCAATCCCCAGTACCTCAAAAAAAAAAAAGTTCTGAATTCTCAAATCTTCCTGAGGAAGAGCTTAAAAATAACATTTTGATTTTTACAAGTCTCACTGGAGACCTAGAGAATGATTCCCAAATATTAATTTTGAGGCTAATTTTTAAGATTATTAAAGTGGTATAGTAGAAACTGTAGCAAATAAGAATCAGGAATTTATGTTCAAGTCCCATTCTAACAACACCAAGGGTTTGAATATGGTTTTTACGGTCTTCTCTACATCTAGCAGTTCAAGTATGTTTGTGAAACATGAATATAATATGAGAAATGCACATATAGAACCAAGAGAATAAATCATGATCTGTAAGCCTTCTCTAAAACCATGCGCTAAGCTTAACAAAGATTTATAGACGTGCTTTCTTGGACTTTTCTTTTCCCCATGATAGAGGGATTCATTCTGGGAAGGAGGTACTTCTCTTTCTCTTGGATAATGTTGATGGGGAGCACCAGAAGGTAACAGGAATGGCTGGCAGGGTAAAAGAAAACTGAACAAGTGTGGATGAGAGCAATGAAGAGGAAGAAAGCAATGTAAGGATCCAGCTATTTATTTGAGTCTATTTGCTAGCCTATTAACTATAGAAATAAGAAGGTTGGTGAGAAAATGAGACTGCAAGGTATTAAGGAGAAAAGGGAAATACTGTCAAGAAAGTATATCCCCAGTGCTTTTCTCTAGTTCATGTGGCTTCTTTCTTTACTTATTTCTGAATACAAAGGAGGGAATATCCTAAAATTATTAAGACACAATTAATGAACTCAGAACAACAGAAATTTTAAAAAAACTATGAAGAGCATTCCATTTGTACTATTGGACAATTAAATAAGAATCCACTTTCAGCCATAAGTTGCAAAGTCCTAAACAAATATCAAGTTTTTTTATCTAGCTTATTTTTTACCCACATCTGCCTATGTAAACTCATCATTGTCCTCAGCCTACCTTAAAATATGAAGTAACATTTCCCTCTTACTCTAATATTTAAAGTCAAAGTACAATCCAATGTCAAAGGTGGTAGTTGTTATTTCCACCACAAAGATCGCCTGATCTTTAAATGTATTTACATAAAATATACTTAACATAAATTAGTTTGCTTTTCACTCTGTCTCTGCAAATGAGGCAATATAATATGGTTAAGAATAATAAATTTAAGCCGGGCGTGGTGGCGCACGCTTGTAATCCCAGTACTTTGGGAGGCGGAGACCGGAGGATCCGGGTTCACGGCCAGCCTCTCTCTCTCTCTCTCCCTGTCTCTCTCTGTCTCCCTCTCTCTACTTAGTGAGGCCCTCCACAACTTCATGAGACCTAGTTTCAAAATAAAGTATAAAAAATAGGGCCGGGGGTGTAGTGCGGAGGTAGAACGCCCCTGTGTTCAATCCCCAGTACCGCAAAAAAAAAAAAAAAATCATAAATTTAGAGCCTGAGTATTGAGGTTTGAATTCTAACTCCACATGTAACCAGCTGTGTGACCTTGGACAAATTACTCCAGTCTTCTGTGCTTCAAGTTCTTTGTCTATAAAATGATTATAATGATAGTAATTTCCTCATAATGTTATGAGGGTTAAATTAGTTCACTTAGGCTAAGCACTTAGAACGGTATTTAGAACACACAAGCTCTTTATGATTCAGTGTTTTTCTACTTTGTTGATGCATGGGAATGACCTGGGGAGATTAGTGCCCATCTGTTGTACACCTCAGCAATTACATCAGCTTTGAGGGGGGCACAGTGGTGTGGTGTGGCTTCCTCAGGTGATTCTAATGAGAAGCCCGAGCTGGGAACCACTGCCATAGATGTAATTATCCTGCTAACTAAATTATAAACTTCCTGAGGGCAGGGATTTTATCAAAGTAACCCCCCTTATCTGAAGTTTCACTTTCCACAATTTCAGTTACTCTCTGTGAACCTGGTCTGGAAATATTAATGGAAACTTCCAAAAGTAATAAGTTCATCACTTTGCATTACCATTCTTAGTAAAGTCATTTAATCTCTTACCATCCTGCTCTGTCCTGACCAGGATATGAATTATCCCTTTCTGTACAGTATCCACATGCATATGCTACCCTCCTGTGGTGGGGTGGGGGGAAAGAGAGAGGGAGAGAGAACATTCACATGACTTTTATTATAGTATATTGCTATAATTATTCTATTTTATCAGGTTATTGTTACTCTTTTATTGTGCCCAATTTTATAAATTAAATTTTATCCTATGTATGTGTGCAGTTATAGGAAAAACACATAGTCTATACAGGGTTCTGTTTCCTCTGTAGCTTCAGGTATGTGGATGAGGGAGGACTACTGTACCGGCTCTTTATACTCTCTTCCCCAGTGCATCTTGCTCAGTGCCTTATTTGAAACTAATGCTCGTTAAATACTATCAATTAAAGAAAACATGTTGATGATTTTTTAGATGTGTAAAGACCTTGCAGTACCGTAGAGGTGCTAATTTTCAGCATTAATTATTCATTCCCTCATTTATTCATTTATACATGCTATACACTGGAGTCTTGATGCTAAACATTGCAGGCATATATGATTTGAAAATGCGATTCCTGTTCTAAAGAGTTTACAATTTAATATATGATGGGGACATAAACAAATGTACATGACTTTAATAGAGGAGAAACTGACCATGTTTAAATACTCTGTTGCAATTTGGGTTCCCTAGGAAGCTGACTCTGAGACGGAGCATACAGTGTGCTTGTTAGGAAGTGCTCTCAGGAGCAACACTTCTTTGTGGGTGGGGAAAGGGAAGAGTATGAAAGAAGTGAAATTGGGTAGGGGAAGAAGTTGAATTTTGATGTATTCAAATGTGTTCAGCCAATCCCATGAGGAGCTCAGGGGCTAGGATGGCTCTGCAGAGGTGTCCAAATTGAGCTGAGGGAGACCATGTTTTATTCCTCTATGCAGATTAGCACTTGCATGCAGCTGCTGCTGGACATAGTGACCTTGGGTGAGGCATGGGTCTTTAGCTAAAGTAATCCCCAAATAGAATGGAAAGTCCAAGGGGTCTTCTGGCAGCCCTCCTAGCAGATTTGGGGAATAAGTCCTTCATTCCCAAAGGGGAATTTGGGTGGAGTTTCAAAATTTCCATCCCACGCAATAGAAGAAATTAACAACAACAACAAAGTTACCCTGGCCCAAAGAAGAAAGATAACATTTATTTACATGAAGGGAGAAGAGCCAGTGTGACTTTGAATTGCTTTCTCAAGTTCATTTCATGACAATTTTATGTTTAAGGGTAGGTAAGATTTCAAGAGGCTGAGATGAGGTACAGGGTATTCCAGGTATAGGGAACAGTAGAGGTAAAATGGGGAGATATGAAGTGTAGATTGTTTAAATGTTCATGGGTCTAGAAGGCCAGGCTAGGCAGCTTAGTCCTAATTTGGTTGCCATTCAGGAGTAAGGAAGAAAATGTACCAGTATGTTTTAGAAAGATGAGATCAGTAATGTTGAGGAAGGGGATCAAGAGGAGGGAGGAGGGGAGGAAAAGGGAAGGTACTGGGGAATGAAATTGACCAAATTATGTTATGTGTATGTATAAATATATAACAGTAAATCCCACTATTTAATGTAATTACAAGCGCTGATAAAAAAGAAATAAGAAAGATAAATCTTATGTGAATATGGAGAGATAGGTGAGGGTGGAGCTTGGAACCTGGCATATTAAGGAGAAAGCCAATGAAACCCCACGACCCAACCTCAGGAGGCAGCAACTGAGATGGCAGGAAGGAGGAGACTACAGCATGCTGGGGAGATGTCAGAGGTGGTGCATATGGATCTGACAGGTTTGACAGTGGACTGAAGGTTTCTATGTGTATAATGTGGGAAGGAGGTCAGTAGGTAGGGGAGAGCTTTAGTGAGAAAAGGAAAAATCATGGGGAAGAGGGCCCACCACGGCCATTGATCCATCATTAGAAAAGTAACTGGGTTTTGTCTAGCACATTGGGGGCGCATGAAGGTAGATAGTTCAGGGTTTTTTTTTTTTTTTTTTTTTTTTGCGGTACCGGGGATTGAACCCAGGGGCGTTCAACCTCCACGCTACACCCCCAGCCCTATTTTTTTATACTTTATTTTGAAACCGTGTCTCACAAAGTTGTGGAGGGCCTCACTAGGTAGGTAGAGAGAGAGAGAGAGAGAGAGAGAGAGAGCGAGAGCTGAGGCTGGCCGCGAACCCAGATCCTCCGGTCTCCGCCTCCCAAAGTACTGGGATTACAAGTGTGCGCCACCATGCCCGGCTGATAGCTCAGGTTTGTATTACTCTCTGGGGCTTTCCAGACAGTGTCACATCGTCTTGACCTGGCCATCAAGGAAAGCATGTCAGAGGCCTGGACCCAGTCACGTTGGAGCACTGTCCTAGATGGAGTAGGCAGAGCTGTGAAATAACTAATTTTTGTCCTCAAGATGCCATCCATCAGTATTCCACTTTACAGCCACCCCTTCCAGACCCTCAGAGTACTCCCCCCCCTCCTTCTTCCCTCCTCCCTGTCAAAAATGCCCATTTATACCACAATGTTGGCTTCTCCAATTATATGTCATCTACTCCTGAAGTATTTGTAGTTTATAGGATTAAACTCTAATTCTCTTTAAATGAATTTTTGTGAATAGTATTATTTTGAGCAAGAGGGCTTCTGAGCCCCTGAAAATTATGTTAAGTGTAAGGTCACCCTCAGTGATTTAATTTTGAGAGAGAGCGTTTTCAGGATTTGAACAAAATGGAAAATTAAGTCATACTTGCATCTTCGTAACCTTGGAAGGAGGTCCTGGAATGATGAAAACACTGCCTTCCAGGGGACTCAGCTGTGGGACATGGTATGCCCTAATATTGTTATAATTTCTTTTTCTCCTCTCTCACAAAAATGAAATGGATGAACTGATCATTCTGTAATTTGTCATTATGAAAGAACTTCTCCTACTTCATCTTAATATCTCGGATGTTTCATTTAAGATCAGCTTAAACGAGCCCTATTTCAAAATGAGCTGTACTGTAATATCATTAGTTCCCAACTAGTCATTTTGTGAAGTCTCAGAACTGTGCATAATCTCTCTTTCTATTCTAAAACCTTGGAAGAAAGTAATTGAGGTATAGACACTTGAGAGTCTCAATTTTATTGCTTTGCAAAGAAATTTCAATTTAGAGTTTATCTGGTTATGGTCCCCAAATATTTCTCAAAGGAGGACAAATCAAGCTTGTTGGGAAGTTCTAGACATATATTATCCAGTCCTATTACCTGAACTACCTTGTTTGACATTGTCAGTTGGAGCACTCTCCTGGCTGGCTGTGATTAGAACGCAACCTTGGTTTGGTTGGCGATTCACTCTTCCTGCTTGTCTGCCTCTCTCTCTCTCTCTCTCTCTCTCTCTCTGTCTCTCTCTCTCCCCCTGGATTCAGCACAGTTCTTCAAAATGATTTATATTTTGTCCTAAGTCATTAGTATGTGTTTCCAAGTGGCCAATCTTTCCTCCTTTGTTGGTTAATGTTTACAAGAAACCTCTTGGAGTAATGACTCACTATGACAATTTATCACCTCCCTGTCTTCTGTATCAATGATGAGCTTATATTTGAAACTTTACCCTTCTCTATCTCTTTAAAAACAAAATTTGTCCTCTCAGTGGTGAATATGATTCTGTTCCTGTTCTACAGGTAAATACAAACCACTTTATTAACAAAGATACCCGTGCACCACCTTCCTCTGTTTTTCTGCAAGAATTATTCTTTTTAATCTAAAGACCAAGAAACCATAAACAAGACTCATTTAGATTGTTTCAAAGATACTTATTAGTACTTATATTAGAAATTGAATTGAAGGATAATGAGTATTCCTGAAAACTAGTTCTCCCTTATAAAGAACTCGAGTGCTTCTCCCATCTATTTGTGTGTGTGTGTGTGTGTGTGTGGGTGCTGGGGACCCATCCATTTTTTATGTCTAGTAAAATAAAATCTATTTTTCTTGCTCAGTAATACACTTTGAGAATCTGCTGAATTTGAGTTCTGCCTAGCAATGAAACCCTGAGTTCTTATAGATGATGTTAGAAAGAGCCTCCCCCAGATTCCTTCAACCAAAGGCTCACAACAGGAACTGTGGGTTTACCTTGGTGATAGAGTGCTTGCCTAGCATGAGCAAGGTCCTGTGTTTGATCCTCACCATGACACACACATACACACATGCAGCCTCACAACAATGCAGGGGAGCACTTTGGTGGTTATCTGTGTAGTGATGAATTGCATAGAACGAGGCTTCAGAGTCTTGGAGTCAAGAGAGTCACAAAGGGAGGTTTCTTCAATCTCCCTTCTTTTAGTGAAAGAAGGATGTCATCCTGACTAAAGAAGCAAAGCAACTAGTAGCGCGAGTAATGAAAAGGCTTAAGCAAAGTCACTCGAATGGACCTGGAGCCATACCTCCCCAAACCTCCACACCCCATAACTTTTTTTCAACCATTGTTATCACCAGTACTGTGAGATATAATTGTATCTTTTCTGTCAAAGGAGGTAGTTTCACTTAAATGGCCATTTTGTAACCTGGTAGGGACTTACATTCCTTCCCCAAATTAACATCTCTTAAGAGATTACAGGTGTCGACCCTCCCCCATCTTCCCCTGTAGCTGACCTGGAAGACTGCGAAGCTGTAACTTCGACCAATAGGAGTTCAGCGCAGGAGGAGCCTTGCGTTAGGGATATAAGACCCACTGGGTTCTTTGTGAAGCATGCTCTCTCTCATATCTGGGAGCACCCTTTTTTGCAAAAAAGGAAAATCGCCCTGCCAAGCAATTTTCGAACACGTGCCGTTTCTTTAGACACTGTAAAAAGTTATTTCTAACAGTACCTAAAATAATGCCTGACACTTAGAAGGCCTTATTTATTCATTTACAGAACTGAAGAGCAGAGCCAAGGGAAAAGGCAGTGTTCTTTCCTCCACCTATCATTACCTTACATGGTTTTGTTTGTTTTGAGAGGTAGCTTACCTAAGTTCTGGAAAAAGACTGCCTGTGTTCAAATTCCTGCCATGAGATCTTCAGCAGGTTACTTACCTCACTGTGCCTCAATTTTCCTGTTATAGAGATACTGAGAGACATATATCATAGGATCACTGTGAAAATTGAATGAGCCTGTGGGAATATTTTACTATCATGGAAGAAAATAATTATCTGGACACTTCTGGTCTATTTGCCTAGTGGTAGTGGTACTGGTGTTAGTGAGAAGTCATATTTGGGATCAAGGAGTAATAAAACTATATTAATTACATCTGCAGGGTGGAACTGGGTTGTCATCTCCCCTAAAAACAGAATACTATCTAGTGACCTGTCACAAATACATCTGTCCTAATGACACAATATTGGAGAGCATATGGTATCCTTAATACACTGGCTTTTTTTTTCCTTTTCTTTGATTTAAATCAATTAATTATGAACTTAGATATTTTAAAGTCAGATTCTTAATTTTTAGCCTTGTTCTGTAGAAATCAAGGAAGAAAGGAAGATAACATTGGCAAGTGGGGAAACAATAAGTTTGTTGTCCAAACAGATGATTTACAGACTTCAAGGATTTCCACCCCCTCTGTTAGCCCTGAAGATGAGACGCAGAGTAATGAACTCAGGTGTAGATCCTGCTGCTGATTCACTGTGTGACCTTAGGCAAGGCACGTAATCACTTTGGATCTCAGTTTCCTCAGCTTTAAAATGAGGATAATAATACTGGCATAAGTCACAGGAGTGTTGTGTGGATAAACTAATTAATGATTGTAAAATGCTTTGAAAGTGCAAAGCGTTGTATAATTGTTAGGTGCTATTATCAAGAAGTATTATTAGTGTGTTGTGTTTAATTTTTATTAGGGCTTCTTGCTGCTTTGAAGTTAGCCTGCATGTGGACTGTGGGCTTGGAATAAGTTGTGCTGCTCAAGTCCCTCTTTGCCTGGAGAAAATTCTTGGTAGCTAGGGTAATCATCATTATGAAGAGTATCTCTTCAAGATAAAAAAAAGAGATAGGAAATGATCTTCTTTCTAAAAAATGGAAATGGCTCCAACTTTAAAGTATCAATCAATTCTTTAAAACGTCACACAGCGCTGTGTTTCAGTAAAGTCTAACAATGTGCAAAGTTTGAAACTTTAGGCATTTTCTGCTTCAGCATAACGTAGGAAATGTTCTTACTCAGATAACTTTAAATCAGCTGAACCAGCTCTTTCTAATTTTCCCACAGTGTTTGCTTCAAGGATGAAAATAAGTGAGGTATCCTCCTGAGGAGAGAAATTCTGATCTGTGGCTGTGATTTGCATTTTCAAAACGTTAAAACCTCAACCCAAATTAATTTTCATTTGTTCTGTACATTCTCTATTGGGACACATACTGCTAGGTACACAAAAACAAGCTATTCTTTTGAAGGTCAAGAATATACCATGTTTATAGATGACAACCTGATATAACTAAAAATATTGACTTTGAAGCAAAACAGTCAGGCCTTGAAGTGATTTCTTATCAGCTATGTGTGTTTTGACAAAATAATTTAACATCTACCTCAGTTTCCATATACAGGAGTACGTGTATAAAATAATTCCTGTTTATATGACAGGCCTCTAGAAAGGGTCAAAAATTAAGATCTTTGAAAAATAATTTACAAATACATTGAGCTATATACACACACATACACACACATACACACACACACACACACACACATACACACACCTATACATATTACTAGGGATTGAACCCAGAGGCATTCTACCTCTGAGCTACATCACCAGCCCTATTTTATTTTTTTGCTTTGAAACAGGGTCTCACTAAGTTGTGTAGGATCTTGCTATTGCTGAGGCTGGCCTTGCTATTGCCGAGGCTGGCCTTGCTATTGCTGAGGCTGGCCTTGAATCTTACTGTCTCAGCTTCCCAAGTACTGGTATTACAGGCGTGTACCTCTATGCCTAGCAATGATATAATATTTTATTTTACATTTTGAATTATTTTAAATTTGTTCATGAATTAACAGGCCCCTAAATATGTTTTCATGGATGATAAGGATATAAGGATATATTTTCATGGATAATAAGCTTATATGGATAATAAGCTCAAATCATTTCCTTGAATTGTTCTACCACCCATGCCTTTAGTCTTATATGCACTTTCTGAGAAGTTACGTAAGTCAAGGAGTATCACAGATATTTGAATGGACAGCTTTGGTCATTTGATTTGCTACTCTTCCACATACTTTTAAATTTTTAAAAAACTCTGTGTGCTGACATGTACATATATGGCATTATATTTTTAAATGACCAGGAACTTCTAACACAGAAGAAAATTGTTTAGTATACATAAAAATAAAACTTTTACCAAATATATCTAATGCTTAAGTCCAAGCCACAAGAGTTTTTAGAATTTGATCATATAGTTCTACCATAGGAGATAAACACTCCCAGAAACATCTGAGAGACCAGAAGTTTTCAGAGCCTAGCTTAGGATTAGGGGACTCAAATACTGAGGTCTACCCTTGAGGCACCATTATTTTCTCTCAAATATGTCACCGTGTATGATGGTCTAAATCATTGCAAGAAGTACAAAGTCCATAATCCATTTATTTATTCTTCTAAAATGTTTACTTCATTAAATCACAGCTAATATCTCAGATTTGTTTATCCCCTCACAGGTGCTAAAGAAAAGGACAATGGTAGTTTGCAAGGCTCACCTCCTATTTTTAGTCTTACTAGCATATTGCCTATGGGGGATACTCTGGTTTGGCACCCAGATTCCCCTTTCAGAACTGACTACCTACTGTTGTCTGCTGGTGATGCACGGCTAAGTCCCTCTACTGGACTTGGCTGATGTTAAAGGGAGCTGCCCCCTCCATCATACTAGCCTCCCTGCAGCTAGCTCACATCCAGTGACTGGTCAACATAGACAGTACAAAGCTATAGTCCCTTGCCTTGGTAGGGAGCAACTCTTTTTTATTTTATTTTATTTTTTGTGGTTTTGGGGATTAAGCCCAGGGGCATTCTACCTCTGAGCTAACCCCCCAGCACTATTTTAATTCTCATTTGAAATAGGATCTCAGTAAGTTGCTGAGGGCCTCCCAAAGTTGCTGAAGTTGGCCACTAACCTGCAATCCTCATGTCTCAGCCTCCCAAGTACTGGGATTACAAGCATGTGCCACTACACCTGGCTCCCCAGTACTATCTTTTTTTAATTATTTAATTAACTAATTTATTTATTTTTGTGGTACTAGGAATTGAACCCAGGGACATTCTACCTCCAAACTACACCCCCAGTCCTATTTTTCATTCTTTATTTTGAAACAGGGCATCACTAAATTGAGGAGGGCCTCACTAAGTAGCTGAGGCTGGCCGTGAACCTGCGATCCTTCTGTCTCTGCCTCCCAAGTACTGGGATTACAGGCGTGCACCACCACGCCCGGCTCTATTTTATTGTTTATTTTGAAACAGGGTCTCATAAGTTGCAGAGGGCCTCCTTAAGTTGCTGAGGCTGGCCATAAACCTGCAATCCTCCTGTCTCAGTCTCCAAGTACTGGGATTACAGGTGTGTGCCACCATGCCCGCTGGGGAGCAACTCTTAAGGACTATCCCAACGCCATATCTTCCTGTAGGATTGGCTGAGGCCTGTGTTACAGCTGAATTACATTGTCTTCTTTCTCAACAATCTCCAGGCCATGAGTCCAATATCTAAGTTCATTTCTATCATAGCATTGCCAAGAAAGTAGTAGGTCTGCAGTGGGAGGAAGCCCAAATAGCCATAAGGTCCTCCAGGGACTGGGAGAGTATATGTGGGACTGGGTCCAGAGAATGCTGGATCAGAGTAGCTGGAACATAAAGTGGAATAAGGGAGAGTTCATCAACATGGGAGGACTCACTCATGCTACAGAATTTAACACCTTGGCAAGTACTTTGGGAGACAGTGTTAACATATTGGTAGGATGGTTCTTGGAAGCTTGGAAAAAGTTATCACCAGTGCTATAAAAGAGAAATGCCAGGATTGCTGTGGCAGATAGTAGATGGAGGAATCAAAAGGCTCAGGGATATTGTCTTGGTACACATACAGCTGGAAAACCAACCAGATTGGCTACAAGAGGAGCTGGAGCCAAAGAGATAATGAAAACATTAATGAGTGGGGTACCATCATCCCTGAGAGGCCCACTGGTGGCCATCATCTGTTGGCTAAAGCTGATTGAAAAGATGCTGTTACAGAGCCAGATTCTCTGATCACAGAGGGGATGATGATAGACATAAGTATGGCCTTTACAAACAAATTTTGCTGAATGGAAAAGAACCAGTACAAAACCATCCAACTTTCAAGTACATGGTATGCAACCAATTACTTGAAAATCCATTATTTCTCATCCTTTTCAAGGAGGAAAAACAGAATCACTTGCATTCATTTGGAATAGACAAGAATACAAATTTATTTTCTCGCCCCAGAGCTATGCTGTCTATCTTGCCCTCTAAAGGGACCTGGACTGTCTGGATGTTCTGCTGAATATCACATTGGCCTATTATTTGATGATAGCATGTTTTTGAGAAGGATCGTCAATAAGTGGCAAGCCTTGGTAAAGAATGTGTGATCCAGAAGATAGGAAAATAGGTCTTGTGAAAATTCAGGGATCTTCTATATCAGTGAAATTTAGGAATCAGGCATGCTGGGACATCCTCTTCAAAGTAAAGGGGAAACTATTGCAACTCACGTGTTCCAGAATTAAGAAGGAAGGATGACATTGGGCATGCTTCCTTGGGCTCTGGAGGGAGCATATTCCACACTTAATAGTACTGTTCCAGCCTTTTACTAAGGGGAAAATAATGCTGTCATCTTTGAGTGGGGCTTGGAATAGAACGGAGCTGAACCACAAGTTTATGGCACAGTGAAAGCAGCCCTGCTGCTGGGGTTATACAGGCAGCAGATCTTATGGCAAACACCAATGTGAAAATCACAAAACAGGCCCCTAGGGTTAAGGAGCCAAGGCCATGCCTCGGCTTGGTAGTTAATGATTACGGACCTTTTTAAAAATCTAGTGTGCTATTGGGTATTATATGTTTGAAGCATCTAACCATGAGACATCAAGAAACCATGTGGCCAGTGCTACCACCATGAGCTGGTTACGTCAGACATATCAAATCATAAGGCTGGTGGGTCCAGAAGCAATCCATTGCAAAATGGAAATGGTACATCTAGGATTAATCACAACCAAGGCCAGAAAACACTGGCAAGTTGCTTGAGCAAGTGGCCTAGTTCCACATTCGCAATCACAACTGCACTTTTTCCTCTGCTTACACCAATGGCTGCATTTGGGCTGAAGGTTTTCTTCCTGGGTGATAAAGGAGGAAGTGAGAGAAGCTTGCTTCGTGAATTGGTTAACTTAATAGATGAGTGCCAGTCAGAAACATACTGCTGTTGCACTACTGCTCCATTCGAGGGTGCCTATTATAATGGCAGGAATGAAGGGAAATTCTTCCAATGGTTTGGAGTTTGGGGGATTGCACCTGTTTGTCCTTTTGTACAGTCCATGTTAAGAATATATATTAATTCATGGTAAATGGTGAATGGGTTGGCCACCTGATTAGGCATCTAGAAAGAGAAAGATTAGGAATGAAGAAGTCTGGGAGGTGGCATATTGATGTACCTATTGAGTGGACACAAAATATGAAGATCTTTATAGTTTATGTTAATGTTTATCAGAAGACATCCACCACAGGAGAAGCATTAACACTAATATAGACAGGACACTTTCTGTTATTAGTCAGGCTCTGTTGTTGGCCATTCCAGTGCTCACACAATGATTGCATGAATGGAGTAAACATGGTGAAAATGAGACACTTCATGAATGGACCATACAGCATGTGTTCCTACTTATTAAGACTGACCCAGCTACTGCTGTTGCTGAATGCCTAACCTGAAAGCAACAGAGACCAACACTAAGCCCCTGATGTGACACTATTTCTCTATGAGAAGGGCCAGCTCCTTAGAGACATTTAATAACATCAGTCCCCTTCCTTCCTGGAAAGGATGAGAATTTATCATGACTGGAATTGATGTGCATTCTAGGTAAGTCTTTACCTTTCCTAGCTTGTGAGGTTCAGCTAGTACCACTATTTGAGGGTTTTAGAGTTTCTGTGCTTCTAACATTGTATATGGCATAACATTGCCTTAGATCAAGGAACGTACAACATGGGCAGTTGTGGGCATGGGCACATCTTCACTGGGTTTCATCAGCCTGATAAGGCAATGGCGGCCTTCTGAATGTAAGGTGCCAGTTTGGGGTGCCACTTGCAAGTAACCAGTATTGAGATAATATCTTGTTTGGATGGAGCAGCAGCTTCCTAGATATGGTATCTAGCCCAAACCAATGACCATGTACAGTGCTGCATTTCCAATACTTCAATAAATAGGTCCAGAGAGTGTCTGTAATTACCATCTCTCCTAGTCACCCATTTAGGGATATTTTTGCTTTCCATTTCCTTTTATGTAGGTTCTGTTTGCCTAGTAGTCCTGATTCCAACAGGGGAATCAGGACTTTCATCAGAAGACTTGGTAAGAGTTCCATCAAACTTAAAGGTGCAGTTGCTACTGGCTCACTTCACGATCCTTAAGTGTCACCCATATTGGCAATGGCAGTCAGCCCTATTATCAAGAGAAAGTAGGGCCATTGTTGTGCAATGGGAGAAAGAATAGAATATGTTTGGCACCTAGTATTCTTGGATCTTGGTTAGTACTTTTCTATCCAAATGGACAAATGTGGCAGCCATGACCTGAGACAGGCATGGGGACCAGGGACTCAAATCCCTCACAGAAGAGGGTCTGTGTTATTCCTTCAGGTAATCATTTGAACTAGGAGAACTAGTAGCCAATTATGAGAAGAACTGAGAATAGATAGAGGAGCAAGGAGGCAATGAATATTAGTCGTGGCCGTTAGGCTGCCTACATTAGGAGCTATAGTTTGTCCCACTGACATCCTTCTTGGAAATTTCTCCAGGAAAGAAGACAAACTAGAATCCTAGAGAAGTTGTTCCCAGGTAGTATTTACTATATGAAATAAGTGAATTTGAGTGACTTAAGGGATAAACTGAAATGGGCACTGTGTGTGTGTCCCTTCAGATACTCCCTAGAGGAATGAGATACTTGTTCTCTCAGCTGCTGGGAGTATTGGCTGATGATGATTCAGAACTAATTCCCTCAGTGGGAACTGACCTCTTGAAAGTATCTGCCTGTATTAGTCATCTTTCCAGCACTATTACAAAATGACTGAGATAATTAACTTATGAGGAGAAAAGGGTTATTTTGAATCATGGTTTTAGAGCTTCTAATCCCTGACTGGGTGGACACATTGCTTTCAGGCCTCTGATGGAGGTACACATGGCAAACTTCTCACTTCGTGGCCAGGAAATGAAAGAGAAAGAAGGAGACCACATCATTTGCAGGGAAATGGAGAGAACTAGAGAACATCATGCTAAGCGATATTAGTAAGACACTAAGAGTAAAAAATCGGATGTTCCCCTCATCTGTGGGAGCTAGATAGAACGGGACGTAGAAGGGACTTAGAAGGGAAGAAGAAGAAATCTTTAGATGGACAAAGAAGGCGACCTAACTGAGGGAGTTGGGCGGGGAGTTTAGGGAAACACACTATAGCACATGATGTACATACTCAAACCTATAAGACTCAATCACTATCTGGAGCACGAAAGGGAGGGAAGGGGGAGGGAATAGGGTGGGATTGGAGGGAGGGCTAAATGTGCAATGTGTGCATGTATGATGTTCATACCCTGACATATATCAAAATGTATAATTACAATTTACAATGCACCAAAAAAAAAAAAAAAAAAAGAAGAGAGCTCCTGCGAGGCATGGGAGAAAGAACTACAGAAAGCCTGGAGAACATCGAGCA
>PVJS01044242.1:0-16732 GCA_004027185.1 Glis glis | reverse complement strand
GCCCTCCGCAACTTCGTGAGACCCGGTTTCAAAATAAAGTATAAAAAATAGGGCCGGGGGTGTAGTGCAGAGGTAGAATGCCCCTGGGTTCAATCCCCGGTACCACACACACAAAAAATAAATATACACAAATAAAAAACAAAAATAAACCAAGATCCTACATGTTGCTCTGGCAGCCTTGAAATTCAGTCAATATTATCACTTTTTTTTTAAATTTTTTCTATACCCGGAGAGGCAGAGAGAAGACTGTGTGTAAGATAGGACTGACACTATCAGAATTGGTTTGGTTGTGCCCACACAGTACCAAAACATCCCGCCACTCAGTACCAAATTCAGTGAGACCTGTGGCTTGCTGGCGGGTGGACATAGGAGATATTGGCCCTAATGAGTTTCTCACAGTCGTCCTTAAACAATGTGGGCAGAACATCTGTCTAGCTGGGTTTTCATTGTGATGCCTGCTGCTCTGTCTTGGATGGGTGCTACAATAACAATTTCCTTTCTGGAGTTGCACGTAGAAGCAACTGAAAACTATGTGTGAAAGTCTGGTTGATAATACTGAAATTCTTTCTAACCTTTGACTGATTTAGGTTTCAGATTCCTTTTTAAAGAAAGTTGTACTATTTTAATATTCAGAAATTCAGGTGTTGATTCTTCAATCACACACTCTTAGAGTTTCATCTGAGGGTCTCAAAACCAGATTACTAAGATACCCACCCAAGATGTCATCTCCACAGGAAGGTTACTAACTAGATAAGTGGCGGGGCGGGGGGGACGGAAACAGAGTCAGAGCCTTCGCCTGCCAGTTCAGCTCCTTCATCATTAGTTCTTATCTGATTTATAGTCAAATCAGATCTTTAGCAATAATTATTTATAATGACTACTACTAATAATTGATAATAATAAAAATCCTAGTGTCGAGAATTATTAGTTACAATATGCCGATTATATATTATCGGTATGATAGCGTCATGTGTCGAGTGCCTTCTTCATGCATTCTATACACATTATCGTATTTAAAAGACCAAGCTCCTCTGCCTGGGGCAGTGTGCCTAGTACTAAATGGTATGGTCCTTGCTGCTGATGGACTGCTTGCTGCCCAACTCTGGCACACTTACCATGTGTGATCCTCTTCCATAAATTAGCGGTGCCCTTCACAAGGAAGTGTGTATCTAAATTAGTTGGTATATGGACAGAAAGGCTCCTAGCACATCATTAATGTCATGTGTGTGGTTACCATTGATGTTTTCTCCCACTGTGTGTAGCCTACATTAATAATGTGAAAGTCTACTTTAGTAACAATTCAACTAATTAGGAACAGCATTTTTTTTTTTTTTTGCGGTACCGGGGATTGAACCCAGGGGCATTCTACCTCTGAGCTACACCCACAGCCCTATTTTTTATTCTTTATTTGGAAACAGGGTCTCACTAAGTTGCAGAAGGCCTCACTAAGTAGCTGAGGCTGGCCACGAACCTGCAATCCTCCTGTCTCAGCCTCCCAAGTACTGGGATTACAAGCGTGCGCCACCACGCCCGGCTAGGAATAGCATTTTTTAATCAACGACAATAAGCCCCCTTTCTTACCTCCGGTGACCATTTGTCCTCCAGCAAGTCATTCTGCTGGTATGTAACATGGCCCGTGGCTGCAGCAGTGAATTTCTGGTGTATGGATGGTCTGGAACTTTCCAGGAAGAGCTAACTTGGCTCAGTCAACCCTGTAAGGAGCTTTTCCCCAGGACAATGCTGAATCAATCCCAGTGTGGTCTAGACATCCACAGAGGCGGCTGAGACTTCCTAGGGGCCCAGTGGGGCCCCGATTCTCTGGACCCCTGCATGTTCTTCTTGCTGGGCAGTCTGCGAAGTGCTGGGCTGGGCCCTGGAGGGACAGATTCTTTCAAGATGTTTGACCCTGGTCTCATTGGACTCATCCTGGCTCTCACTCGGCTTCTCTTGATCCTCTCTGCCAGGTGCCAGGGCAGGATATTAAAGTGACACCCTCTGTTAAGAAAACAGTCTTAAAACCAGAGGAGACCTCAGTAGGGCACAGAGCAGAGCATACCTGCTCAGCTGGCATGCTCTTGAAAAGCAACACTCCTGCCCTCGGCCCAGGGCCCACCGGAGTGGGTTCTCAGACTGCTTCAGGCAGCGGACGCAGTCTCACCCTTTGGACCTTGACCACAGCCAAACCCTGCCCGGCCATTGCACCCACGACTTCCTAATTGCTACCAAATTTAGCACTTTCCCTTCAGGAAGACGGCTAAAGCATCATAGCACGCTTGCCTTCTAACTGAAAAGTCAGAAAACCTTAACTTAGTCCAGTTTAATTCATACATAGTTTTTAAACACTCAACGATGTGTTTAATAATTTATTTTACTTCCTATCAACAAATCCCTGGGTAGGTATTGTAATGAAACCGGAAAACCTACAGATGATTTTAGCTTCATTTTCTGATAACTTTACCTGCCCTAAGTTAATTCTGAAATGCCTGTGACATTGGTCTCGTTCTAGAAACGCAGCATGGCTGGCTTGCTCCCTGGCTCTCAGCGCTCACAGGTTTGCCTAAGTGTGCTGGCTTCGCCCTGGTGCACATGCCTGCTTTGGGTTTTTGGTGAAAAAGGGGGGTTACCTCTTTCTGAAACCCTGACCAGGTCTTCCCTGGCTGCAGTATTGCCTTCAGGTTTTTTGCTTGTTTGGTTGTTTTTAAGAAACTGGATCTTGCTTTGCTGCCCAGGCTGGCCTGGAACTCCTGGGCTCAAGCGATGCTCCTGCCTCAGCCTCCCGTGCAGCTGGGACTACAAGCACACCACCACGCCCGGCCAGTGTTGTCCACAGAGGAGATGCAGCTCAGAACTTACTGGCTTATATGGAGACCAAATCCATTTAACAATGTACTAACTCCCGTATAGCCTCTTGGCTCTGACAAGAAGCAAATGAAAGATAACATCTGTCGTTGGGGGTTCGTGGTAGCGGGTTGTCCAAACTGGAGTAAGTATAAGTAGTGATTTAGTGTATCAGTCTGTATGTGTGTGTGTGTGTGTGTGTGTGTGTGTGTGTGTGTGCGCGTGCGCGTGCGCATACACGCGCGTGTGTGTGTGTGTGTGTGTGTGTGTGTATGTGTGCGTCTATTACTGGGAATTGAACCCAGGGGCATTGTACCTCTGAGCTATACCCCCAGCCCTATTTATTTTATTTTATTTTTTAATTTTGAAACAGGGTCTTGCTAAGTTGCTGAGGGCCATACTAACTTGCTGAGGCTGGCCTTGAACCTGCGATCCTCCTGTCTCAGCCTCCCAAGTACTGGGATTACAGGCATGCACCACCCCACCTGGCTTCATGACTATCATCTTTGTAATGAGAACATAGTTCATGAGCCATCGTTAAAGGACTCATTTATCTGAGTCCTCAAATAAGTTGTGTTAGAGTTCTTAGACAGGATAGTGGCATATTGGGTGGGGCACTGACAGGGTAACATTGTACATCCGTGGTCTTGTCTGCCTTCTCTTCACTACCCCCAAATGTTGGAAAATTGCTTCTTTTCTATTCTAGATGCTTCTGGTGGGTTGTCAACCACAGAGTCCCATCCCTGGCTCTAGGTAGGGGGTAGGCCCATGACCCAGGCCTGGTCAGCTCTAATTTTCCTGTCTGAAGATTGGGCCAAGGTAATGGCCCAAGTAGGGTCAGCCATATGTTTCTCTGAGAGTCGGTGTGTGGGCACTGGGGTGGATTTGAGATGCTTTGGGGTGGCCAGTTATATATGGAGAAAGCCTATGGCAAGAGAGAATGAGGCCAACATACAGAAGGAGAGACAAATAGAACGAGATGAGAGAGAAAGAATTCTGCTACCAATTGAGTCCATGTTCCTGAAAATATTCCATCCTTTAACTTCCCAGTATATGAGTCACTGAACCCACTTTTCTGCTTCTGGATGCTCATGTTGGGGGTCTTACACTTAAAATGGAGAGGTGCCAGACAGGCAAGGCTTAGGGACCAATACACACGGTGTGGGTATTCTCCAAGTAACTCCTTGGCTTTGGCGATCTCTTAGGTAACCTACACATCTCTCTCCTCAATTGTGAGGGAGGTTAAGTCCAGCTACAGTGGGAAGCCTGCCCAGGGCCTCTTGGAAATGTTGGAGGAAGGGAAGAGAATCCTCATGGCTTAGGGGGAGTCAGTAAATATTGGGCTTATCCATATGGAATTGCCACCGTGTGACCATTTTTGACCTACAAAAGAAGCAGCTTCATCTAATTAATAATGTTTTGAGCTACTGAGAAAGGGGACCCAGGTGTCAGTTGACATTTATTGAGAACCTGCTCAGTGAGGACATGGATCTGAGTGCCACAGAGGAGACCAAGATGGAGGATGGTGTCCTCTCCTCATGGACGCCAGAGCCTAGTGAGGGATCCAACTTTCTAACAAGCCATTGCTATAGTGTGGCCCTTACTCTGTAATTTAATGAAAAGACTATTTTTAAAAAGATTTTATCTTCATCAATAATGCCACTTGTGTAATCAGAGAATAATCTCAAAAGTGTCAAATTCAAAGAAGAATCTCGTCACTCCACTCCCTAGAACCCCTCTGTTTGCAAACTCTTTCTTCTTTGAACCCTTGGCAACTGTCACACTGCAGCCCAAAGAGTCAAGGATCAAGGAAAATCCGGCACATAATATGCCTTTTTGTTAGGTTTCTGTGCCGATTCACCCCATCTGCATTAGAATTTTCTCCTTTGCCTGGGAAAGAACCAACTGGGAATCTTACCAATGCTACATCAACTCAATCCCCAATTCACATCAAGCCGAGGATAAAGAATCAATGGCGCACAGCAAAAGATCAGCAACAACTCCACTCTGACCTCAGCTCGCACACACCTGGTTCTCCAACTAAACAGCATCCCGGATGACCTGTGAGGCTCCTTCTGACTTAGATTCCTGGACGAGGTGCCGTGATCTGGCGTGGTGACTTACGCTAAATATCTCAATTTCAGGGTATTTGCCCCCTAGTTCTCCTCCACATAATGTGTTCTTAGAAACAGAGTCAATTTGCCTAAGTCAGGCCAGCTTCTCATGTCATATAGAAAAAGAACTCCCTGCCGGGCATGGGGGCGCACGCTTGTAATCCCAGTACTTGGGAGGCTGAGACCAGAGGATCTGGGTTCACGGCCAGCCTCAGCTATTTAGTGAGACCCTCCGCAACTTAGTGAGACCCGGCTTCAAAATAAAGAATAAAAAAATAGGGCTGGGGGTGTAGCTCGGAGGCAGAACGCCCCTGGGTTCAATCCCCAGTGCCACACACACACAAAAAAAGAACTACCCGCCGAGAGAGTACGGTCATTAATTTCCCGGAGTGGGCATTTGGTGGGCCTTCCTGCCCAAGGGTCCCTGGGGCTTCTTGACTTTTCCCTAGACAGGAACACTTCTCAGCGTTAAATAAACAGCATTTTCTTTCTTTCTTGTTTATGTTAGGTGAGGTTTCCTTTTGCCTTGCTCACTTCTTTCACGTAAAAAAAAAAAAAACCATCATGAGGAATAACTTGCCGTTTTGTCAAATCTGTCCATCAAAATAAGGAACCCTGGGACCGTTTTCGCAGGCCTATAGTATAAGTGCTCTGTATGATGGACTTACAGAGCAAAAATGCCTGTGGTCCAGGCCACGGTCATCAGCATGCATGTTTTAATTTATCTTCTGCAAACAAGGGAGATGTTTTTCTTCCAGGCGAACATAAATAGAGCAGTTCGGTGCAGTCCAAGCTGGCATGTGGCCGCACAGCTCTTCTAGGGGAGGGTGCCAGAGCCTCTTGCTTGTGTCCACACGTGTCACAGGGGGACATTCCGGTTGCTAAAGGAACTCGAGTCATTTTTGCGTGAATGCTGGTGATTGGCAGGAAGGCTGGCTATTGTACGGATCGTATTGTTTGGTGGTGGAGAATATTTTTTATTGCTCATTCAATAGCATTTCACAGTTATTAAGCCAGAGTCATTGTCCCCAGCGGCTCCTAGAGGCTCAGGAACTTTAAGACACAAGGGGGAAAAATCCACGGGCACAAAACCTGTCAGTTCCCCTCATTGTTCCAATGTGGCTGCCATACCCGTGGCTTTTGAGGTATTTGGGAAGAAATGTTGAGAAAGCGGCTTCTTGGACATCTTTATGGGCCGTTTGTTTTTATAAATAAGAATTTATGGGACCAAATGCAGTTACGAAGCTTATTTTGAAATGGTTAAAAATGAAAACAGTTAAGGAACAGGATGCCTATATTGTTACAACTAGACATCGAAGCACATAGAGTCAAAAAATGTTCTTGGTATTAGCAGATGTGACCAAATATCCAATAAACCCCAAGATATATGCCTGCCTGAAGTCACTGCTAGGGCCCAAGTAGGATGCTCCAAGAAGGAGTCGAATGGGTGTGATTAGGGAGGACGCGTATATTTTCTCTGCAAGTAAGAACTCCTTCCCACCCTCGCTTACTTAGCAGATAATGAAAATATCTCATGATTGAGCTGGTGGGTGACCTTGTGTGGCTGCCAGCTGTCAGCAACATAGAGGATTTGACAGGAGAAAAAGGTGGCTAGGCAGATGTTTCTTCCCTTTGATAAACCCAGGTTTTAGTACAAGGACAGAGCGCAAGGTCTTAGACTATTTCTGCAGAATTCCCGGGGACCCTCTCAGCACAGTGTGCTTATATGTGGGTTACCCCCTGTGGGAGACACGTCAGGTCTTTTGCAAACACCCAACTTTCTGGGAATTTGACTCACATTTTGTTATTTCTCCTGACAGCCTCCAGCCAGTTGCTGGCGATTTCGCTCTCCTCAGCTCTCTGTGTACTTTCTGTGTGGTTTTGCTTTGCTTCCTCCAGGCAGCTTGCGAGACCCCAAGGACCACGCCAACACTCAAGTCAGCAGATGCCCAATTAATCTTCTGCTGAAAGAAAAATGTATTCTTATTTCTCTTCAAGTGTCTCTGGCAACGACCAGGCATGGGCAGGAACTCGTGTTTACCTAAACAAAAACAGAAGATGTATGGGCCCCCGGAGCCTCCCTGCGGCCAGCCTTTCTCTGAGGATGCTCCTCTGTGGCCAGACACCAAGAGTCTTCTATTTTTCTAGAAGCAATCGCAGCTTTAGAGGACTCTGCCCTGTGGTCCGCATTGTAGCCTATGGGTTTATGGTGGTTATGCTCATTCTGTTTAGATGTGATTTTCTACTTTTCTTTGTGAAAGAGAAATCTTTCTCCAAATTCCTGGCCATTTCTTCTAGTTACTCTCCTTGTGCTTGCATATCTCCTCCTCCCTCCCAATTCTGGCTGCTCTTCATTTCTTAAAGGAAGTTAGGACTCCCTGATTGGAGATTTGGAAGGGAGACTCCTCGCGTGCTAACTGTGGGGGACAATTCTTCCCTGATGAATCTTTTCTTCATCCATTATATACGTTTTGTAGAGTTACTCCACAGATTATCTTTCACCTCCAAACTTTCCTGCATCACTCAAAAGGACTTTGCCAGGCTCAGCTGTGTGTGTGTATGTGTGTGTGTGTGTGTGTGTGTGTGTGTGTAGCTGTGTGTATATGTGTATTAGTGCACTGTAATTATACATCATAGTGAGATTCAAAGTGATAAATACATGCACACATCACTTGGTATATTTCCCTCTCAATCCCACCCTGCCCCCAATTCTTCTATCCCCACCCATGTTAGTGATATTGATAATGATACCTTCATGTACGGATATAACCTTATTTGAACTAACTTATTTTCTCAAGCCTCTCTTCCCCCACCCAACCTCCCTCCACAATCCTCTTCCACTATTCTACTGGTCTCTCTCCTCATTTATCCGAAGTCCCTTTTGTTTCCTATTTTCTCTCTAGCTTCTACATATGACAGAAAACATATGACTTGACTTTCTGAGACTGGCTGATCTCACGTAGCATAATATTCTCTAGTTCCACCCATTTTCCTGCAGATGACATAATTTTGTTCCTCTTTATGGCCGAGTAAAATTCCACTGTGTGTACATACCGCATTTTCTTTATCCATTCATCCGTTAGTGGACACCTAGATTGGTTCCATAATTTGGCCATCGTGAATTGTGCTGCTGTAAAGATGGGTATGCACGCATCGCTATGGCATTCTAACTAATTCTTCTGGAAAGATGCTGAGCAGTGGTATGGCTGGGTCATATGGTGGTTCCATTCCTAGTCTCTTGCAGAACCTCCATACTGATCTCCATAATCTCCATAGTGGTTGTACTAATCTACAATCCCTCCAATATCATATGAGAGTTCCTATTTCCCCACATCCTCTCCAGCATTTATTACTGTTTGTATTCTATTTTTTTTTTTTTGCGGTACCAGGGATTGAACCCAGGGGCATTCTACCTCCGGGCTACACCCCCAGCCCTATTTTTTATTCTTTATTTTAAACAGGGACTCACTAAGTTGTGGAGGGCCTCACTAAGTAGCTGAGGCTGGCCGCAAACCCAGATCCTCCTGTCTCAGCCTCCCAAGTACTGGGATTATAAGCGTGCGCCACCACGCCCGGCTATTAAGCCACTTTTTAATTAAGAAATTTAATGGCTGAGTTGTTCTCATTAGTGGCACAATCTCGATTTTGTCAGTGTCCTCCTTTGTGTTAATGTATGCTCAAAGGGCATTATGTGAATGTATTTGAGTGAAATGCATTAGCACTTCAAAACAACAACATTTTCACCCTTAAAAAAGCCTGCAAAAATTTGCACCAAAATGGCTTCTCTCCTATTTTTTATTGAGTCATCTCTTTTATTTTTAATACCTTCTTTATAGAGTATGAATTTGTATTTATGCTTAGAATAAAAGGGGTATTTACTAACAATCCTCCCTATACATTGTGCAGATTGTCGTGAGTTCTTAAGGGGTTACTCGTAGGGAGACTGTGCCTCTAAAGAGGAGCTCGGCGTAAGAATTTAGTCTTCGACCCATGGTAGCAAGTCACTTTGAGCAACTCAGTAGCTTGAGATTTGTCTGTGTGGGGAATGAGGACAAGGACACTCACTTGTAGGAATTATGGTGAAAAGGTAATGGAGTAATGTATGTGAGAATCCCGGATACACGGAAGGTGCTACTTACACAGGAAGGATAGCAGACTGATCATGTGTTCAGGGAATCCATGGAGCAAATACTGGCCAAGGAATCAGAAACCAGGGCATGTGCAGGCTGGTGACCTGAAACACACAGTATTTTAGTTTTCTTGGTATGCATGGAGGAATTCTTCCTTTGGAGCCCTCAAATTTGTATAAGCATTTTAATAATGTTATTAATATTTGGTACTGGGGAGTGAACCCAGAGGCATTCTACCTTCAAGCTACACCCCCAGCCCTTTTTATCTTCTTATTTTGAGACAGGGTCTTGCTTAGTTGTTGAGGGTCTAAGTTGTCGAGGCTGGCCTTGAACCTGCGATCCTCCTGTCTCAGGAGTACCGGGATTACAGGCGTGGGCCACCACACCTGGCACATTTTAGTATTCTTAAAGACAGCTTCCAGAACTGTTTTGTGAAGGGAAAGTGTGCATATATGCATGCGCGTGTGTGATTAAAGGACCCAAACTGCAATCTATAACATCAGACTATATGCGAAAGCAATTGTCGTAACATTCATGTATCCTCACCATTGGACTGACTGAGGGTTTTTTAAAGACTGATCTACGCATGGGCAAGTATTTGGTAAACTGTCATGGAAAGGGAAAATCATTAAATAGAGAAACAAATGAACAAATAAGAAAAACCAAACAGAAACAACCAGAGTCTCTTACAGAAAACCCAGCTAACTCGCTCCATAAAACAGCTATCCTGGTGACACGGCGGCAGTGCAGTTTTCCCCTGAGTGGCCCTGGTGACGACCAAGTGGCTTTCTGGTAGAAGCAGGGAGAACAGGGCAGGGCAGTGGTGGGGCGGCAGAACTGCCTGGACCAGCCCTGGGCGCACTGGGCACCCTGGGTCTGCGTGGACTCAGAACCACCCACTCAACTCCAGAGCGGGACGGGCTGCTCATCGCATAGACTGTTCAGCAGTGAAGGGGTTACAGGTAAGGGGGATCAAAGATTTCAACTGTCATGTCACAGTGAGTCAGGGAACGGGCCATGCAGGGGCCTTAATAAATCCGCCCTTGACTTATGGCTGAACCTCAGGCAGCCGAAAATGATTTCTGCCGCACATTGAGCGCCCTGCTCTGGTGGAGACAGAGAGCCAAGGAAGGTGAAGTGGGGAGAAGAGGGTGGAAATTTAATCCACATGCCGGTGTGGGGGGAGGAGGACTCTTCAGCAAATTCTTTCTCAGATGAAATCAGAAACAGAATGTGTAGGACTCTTGGAGCAGGGGGCATGCCTTTGATTACTAAAATGTCTTAGGGGGAGAAAAGGAACAAGGAGTGATTCTCAGGAACGATGGACAGGAGGGGCGGGGGTGGCGGAGGCCAGGCCTCTCCCTTAGAGCTGTGGACGTGATCGCTCATTCATTTTTTCATTTCGTTGATCGGGCTTTGCTGAGCGTGTACGAGGGAGGCGCTGCGGATACTGGGCCGGGCAGGACGTCTCAGCTGATGAGTTAGAGCCACATGTGTCCACTGTGTGTCTAAAATGTGTCAGGTACCAGCTCAGTGCCGCTCCTGGCCAGGGGAGCAAAGTGCTGAGAACCTGCTCTGAATAAAAGTGAGAGGATGTGTAGTAGGATTTCAAACATCAGGGAAGGGTCAGCACTTAAAAAATTATATATATATTGCATTTTCTCAATTTAGTATATGGAGTAGGGGCTGCAAAACAAGCCAGGTGCCATGGCACATGCCTGTAATCCCGGTACTCGGGAGACTGAGATAGGAGGATCGCAGAGTTGAGGCCAGCCTCAGCAATTCAGTGAGGCTGTCAGCAACTTAGTGAGACCCTGTTTCAAAATAAAAAATGAAATAGGGCTGGGGATATAACTCAGAGGTAGAATGTCCCTGGAGTCAATCCCCAGTACCACAAACAAGCAAACAAACAAAACAAAAATAGTGTCTTTCTCTGACGGTAGATGATTTAAATCTCCTTCTGGCTTATGGCATTCTAGAGAGAGAGGAAAGGGTTAAGCTTGGAAGAGCGTGAAATTTTCAGTCCAGTTCATAAAGCCACGAAGGATCCTTTCAGTCCCGCAGCAGAAATCATTTGAATTCGAGGGATAATTTAGGAGCCAGGACTCCTTCTCTTTCTACAGTTTTAAAACTATTGGGAGAAGCTCAAGAAAACACAAAAAATAATGAAAGTGTTTCCTCTTCTAAATAATTTATTCACTGTTTTTTTTCTTCCCATACTTTCATTCCCGGAGCTGTAATGAGTTTTAGGAACATAAGGTATCAGATATTGGCTTTTTGTTGTTGTTGTTTTTGAGATCTCTAAATTCATGGCCCTTCTGTGCATTCTAGGCATGGATAACGCATAATTTACAGAGATCTGCAGCTTCCATCTTCTCTTCCCTCTATGTTTTGGAGCTTTTTATTCAAAGGGTGAATTGTTTTGCTGTAGGAGAACCAGCCATGTTTCCAGAAGCTTCCACAGAGGAAGCGGTACCCTACAGCACTCTGACTTGGGCTGACTCACCCTGAAGGGGCAGTGCTCTGTGGGGTGTGAGTGCAAGTTCTTCCTGTCCAGAGGTGTTTCTGCAGTTGATCTGTAGAAACGAGGGGTGGGGAAAGACGGAGACAGAGCCAGCTGGTGTCTTAGGGCCAAGGGCTCAAACCAAAAGCTCAGACTATGTGTGAAAATATTCTCATCTGCTAACCAGAGGGGTGGTGTGTGAATGGAGGTAAGGAAGCGGTGGTGTTGAGGGGGGGATTGTGGTTATGTTGATCTCTTAAGGTGTCAGGGAACAAAAATAAGATTAGCCCAGGGATTGTTCCATGAAGGACTGGATTTCCAGTTCACAGAACAGGGTCAATCACCCAACTAGCAGTGCCCACGTGTGTCCTGATGGGACTACATTCTGATGCAGAACCAATTCAAAGGGTCCTCTGTGATCTCTCTCTCTTCAGGTAAACCTGGATAGAGCCCTAGGGGTTTGGAACTAGAGAGACCGAGAAGACCAATGACAGCCAAGAGGACTCCTGTTGATCAGCTCTTCCCCATGTGTGTCGTATTTAATGCTGCATTTCACTATTTGAAGGATTATCCATAAGCTCAAACTAATATCTTTTAGTGTATAAGCATATATACAATTAATTTTTAATTCAAAATTTTTTACCTTATTAAACTAGACAAATAAATGTCCTGGTAGTAGGGCATCTTGGAGGAGACTATGTTACCCGTGTAATTACTTTGCCCACCCTGGGTTAATTACATCATCGCGCTGATCCTCATTCCCCTGATTTGCACCAAAAGAGAACATACTCTTTGGGCTTTTTTTTTTTTTTTTTTTTTTTTGCGGTACCAGGGATTGAACCCAGGGGTGTTCTACCTCCGCGCTACACCCCCGGCCCTATTTTTTTATACTTTATTTTGAAACTGGGTCTCATGAAGTTGTGGAGGGCCTCACTAGGTAGAGAGAGAGAGACAGGGAGAGAGAGAGAGAGAGAGAGAGAGAGAGAGAGCGAGCTGAGGCTGGCCGCGAACCCGGATCCTCTGGTCTCCGCCTCCCAGCGCCACCATGCCTGGCCTTCTTTGGACTTTCTTATAGAGTGTAAAGACTAAATGCATCTCCCTCCTCGTCCCATTTCAACCAAGACTGGGAGTTCTTTGAGAAGCTTCTACAGACGTAAAAATAATGAATTTCTTTTATTTTGATGACTGTAATTTGTCTGCCTTAATTTAGAACTGGAAGCAAAATTGTAGACAGTCCATGGCCTCATGGCTAACTTAATTATTATGATCTACTTTAATTCACAACCCACGAATAAGTTCATGCTGTCTCTCTAGGAGGCCACATACCACTTTCTGCCCAAGCTCTGCCACGCCATGGTCCAGATTGAGTTTTTCAAAGACTTTTCTTGCTCTGCTCAAGAGATAATAGTTGGGACTCACGTAGTCCAGTGTACGGTATGGCCGAGGCCCCCCATCCCCTTCCCTTTTCCCCTGTCCAGTGTCCCCTTTTCTCACCTAAACCAAATTCCTTTCTTGAATTCAGAGAGTTCCCACAGGACAAAAGGGTTGGAGAACTCCGAGGGAACATTTGTCAAATGCTTTTGGTTGAGGGGGTGAGAAAAAGAAGGGAGAAGCCAAAGGAAAAAAGAAAAACATTAGGCTAAGAATGAGGAGGAGGAGGCCCCGTGATTGTGGAGGAGGAGGGCTTGGTTATCAATGTCTTTTAGAATTCCTGATTTGGTCTGAAACAAAGGGGACTTGAAGCACTTAAAAGAAAGGCACACCCCAGGACCCAAACAAAGCCTGTGGATTTTAAGGGCGCACATCTGATCAACACTCAGCATAGTCCACCCTTGGAGGGGCAGTGGATTCACTGATTGGCTTGATTAAAACTCTGGAGAAAATGCAAAGAAAGGAATGTGCCTGCATCGAATTTGTCAAGATGCAAGTCGGCTTTTGAGCTTGGTCTCGTTAAGATTGAAACTTGGCCAAATAATTGCTGGGAAAGTATTTGGTTAGGTTTCTAAATACTGGAGGAACTGACAAGCTGTAAAAATGGAATAGTTGGAATGACTGTCTGGGAAAGATAAAATTAAAAACGGGAAGGTGTGCTCCATAGGCGTAAGGGGACAAAAAGGCAGACAGGAGGCCATGGCGTTTTGTACTCGTGAGGGTGAGGGGGACGGCAGCTGAGAAATAGTTAGTGTGCTAAGTTTGGAGTTGCCAATTTTCTCCTTGAGGTGTTTTCCAGAAGGATTACAACTTTCATCTCTTATGCAAAGTGCCATCTTATTACAGACCAAGAAGCAGTGGCCCCTGGTTCCTGGATCTGAAATCCTGAATTTTGCTTCTAGCCTCTATCTCACATCCAGTTAACTGTGGAAATAAAATCAGAGGGAATTTGGCCTTCAGGACATAGGGCTGGAAAATGCTTTGAGAGGCCTTCTGGTTGGATTACTTCTAAACCCTCCCTGACAGAGGAAAATTTATCTTATTTTTAAATGTTCCCCAGAGGGAGAGTGTCCGCAGACTCCCTTAGTAACTCATTCCAGTTTTTAACGACCTCTGCATTCAGGAAATTCCTTCTTCTGTCTTACCTAAACCCACTCCACTCCAGCGTTAAGTCCATTCGCTTTTGACCTGTCCCAGTAGAGACGGAAAAAAGAGATCACCCTGTTGCATAAACATCCTTTCGCATAATTAAAGATGAATTTTTTAAAGTCCCCAACATTCTCCGGCGCCTCTTCTTTATCATGTGGAATCTCCCCACTTCCTTCTGCCTTCTTTCTGGATTCCACCTCGCAACCTCTTCTTCACCTTTGCTGTTGGCTTAGGAACCTCCTGCCTGGTCTGAAGTCCATGCAGTGCACTGGGAGAGCAAGAGAACATGTACTGCAGGTCCGTCCTTATCCTCTCTAGGCTGCCTGAGCCAGACAGAGCTCCTGTGACAGGTTAAATGGTACTGATAATGTTTTAAAGTTTTAACATTTTTCTTGCTCACATTATAATTGTTTCCAAAGTCAAACTTTGCTCATACAATAGGTTTGTGGGCAATAGGTATGTGGGCATTTATGGGGGTATATATTACATCTTTAGGTTTTGGAAGGAAGAAATAAAAAATCATGATAGTATATGAATACAGTTTTATAAGAATTATAGTCATCCCTTAGGATCCACAGGAGACTGGTTCCAGGACCCTGCAGATAGCAAAATCTGCAGATGTTCAAAATTTTTTTTTTATAAAAATGGTGCAATATTTGCATATAACCGGTCCACATGCTCCTGCATAATTTTAATCATCTCTAGATTACTTATAATACTTAATACAATATAAATGCTATATCAATAGTTGTTACGCTGTATTGTCCAAGAAACAATGGCAAGAAAAAAGTCTATACATGTTCATTACAGATGCAATTAAAAATATTTTCAATTTGTAGTTGGTTGAAGGTGCAGATGGGGAACCCGTGGCTATGGAGGGCCAATGTACTCAATATCATCCAAGGAGAAATTCAATGGTGGCTCCTACATTAGACAAAAATCTGTCTTCGTTCATGAGGCGCTTCACCAGGAATGAACATTGTGGAAAATCTCTCAGCTCTGTCCAAGTGTTATTTGAAGTCTTTTATGTTCTCATCTCTGGTCCTTGGATTGAACCACTGATGTTGCCCTAGTTCTTGGTGATGAGACCCCAGAACTCAAGTAGAGATCCTGTCTGCCACACACTTTGCACACATACTTCCAGCGTGGGGCAGAAGTCTTGATGCGTTTTCTTGGGAATCCGAGAAACTGTTGGTTAAACAAAGTAAGGGATCCTCTATAATTTAATTTTGCACTAAACAAGATCCTTTTCTTATCCGTCCATTTGCACAGTTTCCAAAAGACTTAGATATTTGGGAATCAGAGACTCACAGAAATGGCTTTATGAAATTTGCAGTTAAAAGAATTTCTGAAGAGCTCTAAAAATAATCTGAAGCGTTCTCGGATTTCTTTGTAGTTTGCAAAACATGCTTGTGAGGGCGTTAAGTGGATAACAGGTGCTTTTAAAGACCTATTGCTATTTTTATGAGTCTTATATTTACTCATACTGTGTCTTAGCAACAAATCGCTGAAGAAACAGAAGAGCAGAGGAAGCAGGTTACTTGCAATCCTTCTGTAGAATGAGTTCATAGCAAACCAGGAGTCAGTGGTGGGTAGTGGTGGAGGCCAAGAGACCCGTCTATCCCTACTCTTGCTCATTAAAGGACACCTGTCCTGGGCCAGGTCTTAGTCTACACATCAGGGTTACTGCAGAGAATAAAAGAGATAAAATTCTTGCCTTCGGAAAAGCTACGTTTAGTTTTGGTTTTATACATTTATCTTCTCCAGCACCTATGAGAGTTAGGAATTTTCCCTTTAAAATAATAATTAAAAACAGGAAAAGAAATTGTATTTTAAGAAATGAAGCCCTTCTTTTACAGCCATTAAAAATGATTATGAGAAATGTCTGAGCATGTGGAAAGTGCTTCCTGGGTTATAATGCTAAATGGCAGGGATGCAAGTTGCACGTGCATTCTGTCTTAAGTCAAAACTAAAAACAGCCGGGCGTGGTGGTGCATGCCTGTAACCCCAGGACTGGGGAGGCTGAGACAGGAGGGTCACAGGTTTGAGGACAGCCTCAGCAAGTAGTGAGACTCTCGTCAACCTAGTGAGACCCTGTTTCAAAATAAAATAAAATAAATAAAATAAAATAAAATAATAAAATAGGGCTGGGGGTGTAGCTCAGAGGTAGAATGCCCCTGGGTTCAATCCCCAGTAACTAACACGCACACACACACACACACACACACACACACACACAAAAACCCAACAACAACAAAAACACCCTAAAAACAACAACATCATCATCCCCTGTGCTTCCTGGCAAACAAAAGTATGCAGAAAGACAACAAAACATTACTGGCTTGGGTTCGGGTAGCAAGATGAGGGGGACTTCTTCAGCCTTTTATTTATTTATTTATTTATTTATTTATTTATTTTTGCGGTACCGGGAATTGAACCCAGGGGCTTTCTACCTCCGCACTACGCCCCTGGCCCTATTTTTTATACTTTATTTTGAAACTGGGTCTCACGAAGTTGCGGAGGGCCTCGCTAAGGAGAGAGAGAGAGAGAGAGACAGAGAGAGAGAG
>PVJS01044241.1:0-16734 GCA_004027185.1 Glis glis | reverse complement strand
CGGAGGGCCTCACTAAGTAGAGAGAGAGAGAGAGAGAGAGAGAGAGAGAGAGAGAGAAATCTCGAGACAGGGGGAGAGAGAGAGAGAGAGAGAGAGAGAGCGAGAGAGAGAGAGAGAGCTGAGGCTGGCCGCGAACCCGGATCCTCTGGTCTCCGCCTCCCAAAGTACTGGGATTACAAGCGTGCGCCACCACGCCTGGCATCTTTTATTTTTTAACATGACTATTTCATAAGTTTGAGAGGTTGGTTCCAGAAATCAGAGACCATATCTATTTTCTCTTTTTATCTCTAGTATCTAGAGCTGAGCTTGGTGCATTGTTAGGGATCAATGAATTTACTAAATGAATGAATGTTCAAATTTAACTGGAAGAGTGAGGATAGGCTACAAAACAACTTCAAAATACATTTCATTCAGACAAAGAATAATGAAGCTGGACATGAGGAAACCCACACTATTACTCCTTTAAAATATGTCTTCATTTTCATGTCAAAATGTTTCACTCCTTTTGTTTCTTTTTCCATTGTGTTTTAGGATATAACTAACCCTGGGTCAGCTCTTTGTAAAGCTCTTAGCTTGCCAAGACTATTGGTTGCTTATTGCAGTGAATGAAGTAGAGAGGTATACTATTATTGCCTTTCTCTGTCTGGACTCATCTGACCATGGCCTGGGGTTGTCATCTCCCCTTACTTTCACCCAACCTAAAATATTTTCTTCTCCTCCCTGGCTATAAATTAATACATGTCAAAGATACAGAACTAGTTCCAACTGGATTTTCTACCTGCTAGGTTTCTATACATGGGAATAACTGCATGAACAACAAAAATATCTGAACAAAAAGGTATCTTAGTTATAGTAGTTGCCTAGTTTAACCATTCTCCCAAATTAATCTGCATTATTCCAATGAATAATATTTCAATCTCTACTTAAATCTATTTATTTGGAGAGAATTTGTCACCTAAAAAGTTTGTTCTAGTGTAATTCAGCACTTTATGACATTTGCCCCAATATGGATACAAAATATACTATCTTTCAGTTTCTTTGTGAAATATTCTCAAAGAGACCATGTTATAAATCCAAATATAGGCCATGCACATCTGAATAGGACTTTCTGAAAACTCAAGTTACCTAGCAGTTAGAATTATTCAAAAGTATCATTCCTGAAGACAGGAAATGAGTGGAACCTAAAGAGAAAAAGAATTGGAGAGACAATCTCAACATAACATCATTTGCAGTCACACTGAAGTTAAGGAACTTCAGGTAGACGAAAATTACATTTAGGACATATAAATGTATATGCAATTTTAATTTCCTTGTGTTAAAAAAGCTGCAATGCAAACATTGCATAAACAAAATCTGATAATGATAATAAGTAAATATTTAGAGTACAAACAACTAGAAAACTTTTTATGATTTTTGAAAAAAATTGAAATAGATAAAATTGCTTTGTAGGGAAAAGCCATATTAATAACAATATTTGAATGGATAAGTGAATGAATGAATGAACTCATGAATGAATGAATGAACTCATGTATGACTGTGTGGTGGGTTAAAGTAATGGATGGAGAAATACATTTAGATGAAAGTAAATTTCAAACAATGGCAAAAATAAAAAGATGGTTAACTACTTACAAAATCTCTAATTATAATTTATTACACTAATAAATTTGATGAATTGGGTTAAGTTAAAAATTGAGATTTTTGATGTAGTTGCTGTCATTGTCTATCTGTCAAGACATTTTTGTGACAATTTAATCCTTGCAATGAACCAAAGAAAATCATCCTCTTATTGGTTGAGTTGTCCCAAGTTTAAGTTACTTTTGATAATAACTGGCATGGACATTTACTAGAAAGAGATTAATTAGATTAATTAAAATTCAACACTAAAGACAGTTGTCACATTTATTGATCATGTTCTGTATGTCAGGCATTGAAGTAAATACTCTGTATGCATCATCTTATCTAATCTTCACAACTTCTCTATCAAGAGAGGAGTCCCTTGGAGTGGTATATATCTCTTTTTTCTATCACCTTTTTCTTATAACATTTGAATACAAGTATTATAAGACAAAGACAATGAAAACAACCAAAAATCTGAGGGGTAGAGGAGCAAAAGGAGGTAAATACGAACATACTAATACTAAAAATACTGAGGCTGGTTCATCAAAGCATCCAAGCAGACTGTCATGAGTTAAGAGTGAAGGAAATGAGCATTGAAAATTGGCATCTGCTAATCCTAGAGAATGTTTTTCAGAGAAAAAATTGGTCCTATGAGAAGTGATTTTTCACCTTATTTCAAACCAAGTGAAAGCCAACAAACAATAAAAAAACCCTAAGCATTCTGATTAAATTGAAAGAAAAAGGAAATTCCCAATCAAGAACAAATGTGGCACTGGTAGGTGGAAAGAACTCAATAATTATTCATTTTATTGGATTTTATAGGACAAATATCTCAAGTTGGTCTTGAGATTGTAGAGTGATGTCTGAAAGATTTTTATCCTTCCAGATTCCTTATTTTTTCAGTTCTAAGACATTATCAATCAAAGTAACAATTGATCAAAATATTTTTGGGGAAAATATGATAATTCAATGTAGACAATTTGGTTTAAAATAAGTTAAAAGACAGAAACATTTGCATCTTAGAATTGAGCAAAGAGGGGACCAGTCATCTCTGAGCATCCAGTGAAATTCTCCAAACTTTAGTTAGGATATCAAAATGGGATCGATGAAGAATGAAAAGATAATTTTGACATGCTTCAGAGCCTGGATATTGTAAATTTTTAATTAAGTGAAGATGCATCTATGCAAGTATGGTTCCTCTTTTCACCTTTTTTTTAAATCGATTTATAAAGAAAGAATTTGTGTCCATTTGAAGCCCAATTAAAATGACAGATCTTTAGCTTCAGTTGCAAAGGAGGTACAAAAGGAATATATAAACATATCATTATTCCAAAATTGTAAAATCCTTCTCTCATTTACGTACACAGCTTATTAAACTTTTGGATGATTAAGCCAAGAAAGAATTAGAAACAGCAGTTTTCTTTTGTTTCTGCAGCAAATTCCTAATAACATTTTTACAGCCTGTCTAAAACAATGGCTTAAATCCTAGTTTGTCTCAACATTTAAGTTTCCCTGTCTTTCCATTTATATACTGTAGTAAATATCCATCTTCATCACTGCTAAAGATAAACTACTTGTATTCCCTTCCTGCTCTTCATAAGTAATCTCAGATATTGCTACAAATAAAAGAGGAAAAAAAAAAAGATGGGAGTTAAGTATGATAGTAGTGAGTTAGACACAGTACAGAAATACAATGTATTTCTAAACCATTAACAAGCAAATGGAATATAAACAAATCAATAACAGAACCTATAAAAGCATAAAAGGCAAGACATTAGAGTTTAAAGAATGTTCTTGTCATTGTATTACTGGAATCTGCTGCAAATACATGCCCTGGGGAGTAGTCAATTTACTTTTATTGCTGTTGTTACGAGTTGACTACTCTGGGCATAGTAGTCAGAAGAGGGTGAGAGAGTGTTTGGGGTCTCCAGTCTCTTGGTGAAAATTATTATAAGGTGAGACGCACAAGCACATCAGTTTCCATGCAAGATGCCACGACATTCCAGGAAACCCACGGGGATATTCAGAACATTTTGACCGTCTGCACATAAAGTTTTGACTCGTCTCAAGATTCCTAAGCAGCCGGGCGTGGTGGCGCACGCTTGTAATCCCAGTACTTGGGAGGCTGAGACCTGAGGATCCGGGTTCGAGGCCAGCCTGAGCTACTTAGTGAGGCCCTCCGCAACTTCGTGAGACCCGGTTTCAAAATAAAGTATAAAAAATAGGGCTGGGGGTGTAGCTCGGAGGTAAAATGCCCCTGGGTTCAATCCCCGGTATCTCAGCTCCCACTGCAATGGAAGTGAAATCTGTGGTTCAAAAAATATGCAATAGAAGCGCACCAAGGTGAGCTTTCAAAAAGACTTACCTAATCAGATGATATAACAAGAAAGGGAATAGCATAAGCAACATTTCTTATTCTTGTGGCTTATTAACCACATCCTTTATCTTCACCTCTTTTCTTCTCCTGTTTTGATGAGCAATTCAGTGGGCTGGGAATCCCACTTAGTAAGGAAACCCTGTTTCCTTTTAAGTGGTTCAGAATGGCAATTTTCATTAGGTTTTAACTGAGTGCTTGTTATAACAAGGGCTCCTGCTGGGTTCCATTCCTACTGTTCCTTCTCTATTTCACCGCAGTAACATTATCTACCTTTGATGCTCAGGATGCATTAATCTGCTCAGACTGCCATAAAATACCAGGGAACATGTGGCTTAAGCAACAGAAACTTATTTTTTTGGAAGTTAGAAGTCCAAATCAATATGTCTTTAAGGTTGATTTCTGGTGAGGTCTCTTTTCCAAGCTTGAGGACAGCCCCCTACTTCCTGTGTTCTCCTGTGACTTTTTTCTATATCCCCTCAGGGAAAGAGAGTACACTCTGGTATCCCTTCTTCTTACAAGGACACCTGGTCTATCAGATTAAGACTTGATCCATTAGGCTTCAATTAATGTTAACTACTTTCCGAAAGGCCCTATCTCAAAATATAGTCACATTGGGAGTTTGGGCTTCACTATATGATTTGGGGGGCTTTGAGGACTCAGTGCATAACACAAGCTTTCTCACCTTAGCCAATACTATGAAGTAGTTTCTCTTAATCTTAGTTTGTAGAATTTTGGACATGGTGTCAACATGTCTTAACATTCTTTTAAAATCAGGAAATAAATATTTGACAAGGAAGATAAAACTGCATACTAACAAATGATTCCATTTCTTCAGGAAATTCTTGGAAATCAAATTCTCTGGCAAACAGGTTGCTCATGTGGTTAAACAGCTCCTAAGTCAGATAATGATTTGCTCAATTGTTTCAAAAGCTTCGCCTCACTGTGTCTACCAATGCTAAACTCTTATGTCATGAATTTTGGGCAATTCTTACCAATTTCCCTCTTTGGGAGACCTGCCTGCCTTAAATCTCTGCAGTGCAAATCCCCAAACTATATACATTCTTCCCTCAATTCTTTCTTCTGTGTCACTACAGAATTTTGATTTTCTCAGAGAATCTGTCATGTTGTTGACTTACTTTGCTGCTGTGAGTTTAAAACTTTGCTTTCCTCAGTTCACAGGTATCTTTGATGGTCTTTGTAGTGAGTCGATGGTCAACAGTTCTCAGTAGCTAGATGGACACCCAGAGTAACCAGTTTTTAATTTAGTAGAATCTTTACTATGTCACATAGGAGAAAACATTTTTTCTGTATGTGTGGTACCTTGCCTAGGCATGAGAAAAGGGGAGAAGGGATGGCTGTCCATTATCAAAAAGAAAGGGGAGAGGAGATAAAAAGACAAACAGAAAGATAGATTGGAAGTAGGTTTCAATGTAAAACTCCATGGTCACACCCCTCCCCTGTCACAGTCTTTCTCACAACTGACAGCCTCTGCCCTTCCTAAAGTGACTTTGAAAACTCCCAATGGACCTGCTCCATTTAAGTGTTGCCCAGCCCCCCACCATTTGCTCACAATTTTCAAAGTTTCCTATAGAAGAAAGCCCATGTTCTCTAGAGTTGGAAGCCAGCTTGCCCCTCTGTCTCTTTCTTGCCAGCACCTCTGTGTCTCTTTAGCTGTTTAGTTTCTTGTCTCTCTCTCTCTTGCCAGCTTCTCTATCAACCTGTCTCTCTCTACTGACCCCTCTCCTGAGCTGGTTTGCACTTTTTGGATGTATCCTCCTCTGAATAAACCTGTATGTAATTCAATTACTGCCTGTTTTGGAAATTCTTTCCCAGCCAGCATTCATGGCATGACAGTATAAACTGACACTTCTAACTGAACAGAGATAATATAGGTGAAATGGAACATGAAACTTTTGAAAGTTGTTTGTTAGATATAACCAGACGTTATGGTTTGGATGTGATGTGTACTCCAAAGACTCAAATGTTCAAGGCTTGGTCCCCAGTGTGGCAATATTCAGGGGTGGGACTTTTAGGTATTTATTGGATCATTTGGGCTCTGACCTCATCAATGGGTTAATCTGTTGAGGGATCCATATTTGATGGGATTATTAGGATCTGGTGGAAACTGTGGGTGGTATTGGAGAAAGTAGGTCACTGGAGGTGTGCCCTGGAAAGGCATATCTTGTTCCTGGTCCTTTCCTTGCTCTCCCTCTCTGCTTCCCACATGCCAGGAGGTGAACAGCTTTCCTCCACCATGTCCTTCCGCCATGATCTTCTGACTTGCTACAAACCGAAAGCAATGGAGCCAGCTGACCATGGACTGAAATCTCTGAAACCATGAGCCAAAATACCTCATAACTCTTTCCTCCTCTAAGTTGAGTTTCCCAGGCATTTGTCCCAGTAAGGAAAGGTTGACTAACACACCAGAGGTGTCTCAATTACTTTTATCCTTTTGGTTCGTTTAGCTTCACTTGCATATTATGACTATGAGAAAAACAGTTAACCCAGTTCCATTAACCTTTACTCTGTATCTATTTTCATTTGTAAATTCACCAGAGCAATAATCTGATCACCTTCTTTTGAGTTGGTGTCAATCACTTTGACTAGAGTTGCATGGTCATCTAGCATGGAGCTCTGGAGTACTACTCAGTGAGTTGAGGTAATTTCCAGAAAGTGATGACTCATTAGGAGATAGAGAGCCACCCCAAGTGCTGTCCATTAGTGTCTTAATGGAGTTAGACTTAAATAATTGCCATATGAGCATTTATCCTTAATATACATTGCAAAGGCCATAAGAGGCAGATTTTGATACAGAGCAGTGGGGTGTGGCTATTAGAAATATGTAAAAATGTGGATGCAATTTAGGAGTTGGGTAATGGGTAGAGGATGGATGAATTTTGAAGTTCATGCCGGAAGTATGAATATTAAGGATTATTCTGGTGAGGACTCAGTAAAATAAAAAGGGAAGCTAAGGATAAAGTTTCTTAGACAAAGTTTCTTTATCCATAGCTAAGGATAAATCTTAGACAATACATAAATAGTCATGAACAGAATTTTGGTGGAAATATGAATGTTAAAGGCCAGTTTGATAATGCCTCAGAAAAAAAATGAGGACATGTTATTGGAAACTGGAGGAAAGGCAATCCTTGTTATAAAGTGGCAACCAACTTGGATGAATTGTGTTCGTGTTTTAGTGATTGGTGGAAAGGAGAACTTATGAATAATAAAATTGAATATTTAGCTGAGAAGATTTATGAGTGAAGCATTGGAGGAGCAGCTTACTTCCTCCTATCTGCTTAAAGCAAAATGTGAAAGGATAAAGATGAATTAAAGGAAGAAGTGTGAAGCAAAAAGGAGGTGTAACTTTGAAGATTTGGAAGATTCTCAACCTATCCATATTGCCAAAATGATAAGGATCTATCAAACAACTACTCGATGAGGGAACGATGGACCTAATCAGTCACCCCATGCAGAAACAATGCCAGTTTGAACTAAAGGGGAAAGAAACAGAATGAAATGAAGGAAGGTCGTTGGACTTTTCAGATCTTACAAGACTTGATCATACAGCTATTTGGCTGTGAGTGTGTACTATTTTCTAAGACAAGGGAAGAATGACCTTCAAGGCAAGTCAAAGATCCCCAGGGATGCCTCCATGGTTTCAAAGAGGAGGGTATGACCCTAGTTTCAATAGGTCTGATAGTGGCCACCTTAAGCCTTGAGGTGATGATCCTTACCTAGCAGAACCTCAGAGGTGGTGCCTCTACTCCCTTGGGTCCTAAAAGTGGTACCACTTCCTCAGTGAGCCTGAAAGATAGAGCATTAAACCAAAGAGAATTATTCTTTAGAGTTGAGATCTGATGGGATTCACTTTGTTAGGTTTTGGAGTGTCATTGGACCTGTCACCCCTTCCTTCTCTCCTATATCTCCTTTTTGGATTGAGAATGTCTATCCTATGCCTGTTCCACTATTGCATTTTGCTAGCATAAAACTTGCCTGGGTTTCACAGGTTCACAGCTGGGGAGGAATTTTGTTGCAGGATGAATTATACCTCAAGTCTCACCCAGAAATAATGTTTAACTAAATATATGGGCACCCTGTGGCTCAGTCAAGTTGATACATAAAAATAACCCTCAGTGGTGCAAGTAGCCTATGCACCACTCTGAGAAACAATTTCTATATATTGGACTTTTTAGAGCTTTAAAGCAGTTTAACAGTAACTCCATATGATAGATTTACCTTCCTCTCCTCCCCTATGTTTCCCTATTTCCCATCTAAGGTGGGAAATGCCTTAACCTGTTGATTTTAACACAAAAATTTTTTCATGAAAATTTTCCAATGTATCATATTTTCACACCTTGGTAATAAAAATAATTTAAATTTATGTTTCTGAATATATTAACCCAGTATCTAATATTGACCCATAACCCCTACCTGAGACAGTGTGGCTTACAGATCAATAGTTGGCCATCACTGCTTGCTCAGTATATTAGTCATTCCATGTAGTTCAGAATATGATCTTCCTTGACAAAACTAGAAAGACATGCAGAGACTTAGTAGAGGAGCCTAATGATCAATCTGCCTATTCATCAGGGCTGCAACTTGGTGGCTCTGGATTCTTCAGAGTTATCTTTTTTGGGTGAGCGGGAAGGATTTTTTTTTTTACAGCCTCCTGGTTGTATAGTACATTATTTATCTTACAAGATTGTTACTGTTTATATCAAAATAAATAAACAAGAGAAAAATTCAGCATAGAAGAAAATGATAGGAACAGATACTATTCAAAGTAGACATAGACACTACATTTTTATTATATTTTTGGAGTTAATCCTTAGAAGCTTTGGAAAATAGGTAGCATTCCTGCAGGTCTATGTGCCCTCTTCATTTTGATTCTGCTCTTTGCTTCTTTTACTCATCCTCTAGTTGCTGTTATATGTATTATTTCCTTTATTATTTATTTCTGTGTAAATACAGGGTCTGAAAATTATATAGTCATACAGTCATTTACCTATTCTTGTAATATTCTGAGTGCCTTCTTTTTTCCACACTGTGTGTTCATTGCTGAGAGACAGCAGTGAGTCAAGTAGACAAAAAAATCGCTCAATGTGCAATTAATTTGGCATATACTATGTAATAAGTCATCTGTTTAGCATTTTAAGTATATTTTCTCATGCAAAGTTCTTAAACCTAAAATGTAGGGCCAAATAGTACTATAGTATAGTTCTTGGACCTTCACATTTAGACTGGAACTATACCACCAAATTTTCTGAGCCTTGAATTTAGAAATGGCAGGTAATGGGACTCCTCAGTCTCCATAATCCTATGAGCCAATTATTCATAATAAATCTCTTTCTATATGTTTTTTTTTCCATATATAACCTGTTAGTTCTTATTCTCTGAAGAAACCTAGCTAATATGGTTTTTAATAAGAGTAAATTTTGGTACTTTTGGATTATCATAGAGTAAAATATGGGTGCCAGTATATTTTCTGTTGCTATAACAGAGCACCTGAGACTGGCTAGTTCATAAAGTAAGGAGGTTTAGTTTGGCTTATGGTTCTGGAGGCTGAGAAGTCTTACATCAAACAACCATATCTGGTGAGGACCTAATACTTCTTCAGCTTAGAGAAGGAAACACATGGAAAAGAAAGAAACAGGGTCTCAGTCCCACAATAATGAACGCATTCCCATGAGAATGCCATTAATTCATCCAGGAGAGTTCCACTCCATGATCCAAATTCAGCATTGCTGCGTTGAGGAATTAAACCTCAATGTGAGTGTTGATAGCAACAACACTATATTCAAATGATAGCAATATGTATTGGATTTTTTATGTAAGTGGGGATTGAACCCAGATTGCTTTACCACTGAGGTTTACCCTTGCCCTTTTATTGCTTGCTTTGAGACAGGGTCTCACTAGGTTAAAGCATGCTGGCCTGAAATGTGTAATTTTCCTGTCTCTGCCCCCACCCTCCAAGTACTGGGATTACAGGCATGCATCACTGTACCATGCTATATATTAGATTTTGATACTTTTCTATAGTAATAAATCAAAGTGTAAGGCTATTTATTGTCTAAACATATTATATGTTATATCTGAGAACTAAAATAAATATAATTTTCTGTTTCGAGGACTAAGCAATTTTGGGTCAAATATACATTTCTGTTTCTGTGTTATACCTTACTGGGACCAGACAAAAACCGCTGTTGCAGTCAGCATTCGCACTGCTGTAATAGAAAACAACTGACCACACAACTTAGAGGAAGGATGATTTATTTGCTCACAGTTCTGGAGATTTCAGGAGTTCAGCCCATGTGAGGCTGGGTTCATCAATAAAGTTCAGGGCAGGGCAGCAGGAGGCACAGCAAGGGAGAGAATAGGGCTCTGCTCTCACATCATGGAAGCCAGAAGCAAGAGAAAGAGAGTCCAGGGGAGGAGGACCATATATAATTCCCAAGGCCACACCCCCAAGGGTCCCTCTTCAACAACCAATCCCACCTCCAACATGGCTGTCTTGTTTCCATGAAGTATGGGGGATATTCTAAATTCAAACTATAGCAACAGCTTAGTTATATGTCCAACAGATAGCTCCTGGAAGATATGACTAAATGAACTTAGGTAGTTTTCTGATCAAGACCAACAGACCACATATCAGTGCTTATTTCACAACCTCTTCTTGCTGTTACAACTAATTCAAAGCTATGGGGTGACAAATCATGCTTTTCCCCAAAACCCTCCATAAAAACATCCAGTCCAGACCCTAAAGTCCTATGATTACATACCTCCACCTGAACTTCGCCCTTCTGAAACATAACTATGGTTTGTTCAAGGTGTTTTTTATTCTCATTGCAGTACATTTTATATACTTTTTTGCATCAACACATTTCTCATAGTGGAATATGATGGCTGTGATAGTTCCTGAATCTCTACTTGTGGCCCATAAGTGCATGACTTAAATGGTGTTCTGTGATCAAGTGCAGTTTTTAAAATTCTGCCTAATCCACTGATAGTAAGGATATATTTCTGAGTTCCATAGTGGACTTGTTCTGTAAAAACAATACAAAAATGTGACCAATTCCAATGTTTACCCACTAACACCAATTCAATTCATAATGTCCTGAAAGTATCTCCCTATGGGGGTATAAGTTTGATTGAAATAGAGTTGTCTTGCTAGACTGAGAACCATAGTACTATTTAATACATTTATACAATATTAAAATACATAAAAAGTTATAAATAGTTAAATATAGTTTTAAAGAACTTTTGTAACTCAAATTGTCATCAATTTATAACTGTTGGAATTGTCAAACTCCTGATTATTTTCTGGTTGAATTTTCCCACATATCTCTGAGCTATACCTCTAGCCCTTTTTATTTTTTGTTTTGAAAGAGGGCCTCCTTGTGTTGCTGAGAATCTCACTCAGTTGCTGAGGATGTTATCAAACCTGCAAACCTCTTGTTTCAGCCTCCCAAGTACTGGGATGACATGTGTATGCCACCATCCCCAGCAAGACTCATTTTTTTTTATTCTCTCTCTCGTCTTGGGTTTTGACAAAATAAATGATATTCCCTTCTTGAGATTTAGTTTTATTATTATTATTAAAAAATTAGACTGTTATGAAGCTCTGTCAGTAGTCTAGGTGCTTATAGTTTATACCACATAATTTTATTTTTCACTTTCATTATTTTAATCAATGCAGAGACTTAAGGTGTTGCCTATGAAGCAGGATGAGACCTTGAATAACTAATTGGGAAATTTCCAGGAAGCAGAAATACAGCATAAAACATGACTTGCTAAAGAGCATTGTTATTTTACAATTGCAACTGAATGTCTTTCTGCAGAATACTCCTTTCCGAAACAATACAATTCTCATTGCTCCTACTGCATTACATTCAGATCACTTACTGGAGTTTAATAGTCCTCAAGGGCATTTGTAGCTCTTGAGGTTGGGAGGAAAAGGGTAAAGGAATAAAAGGATCTTTGTCACCTACTCACTGTTGCACTACTTACTAGTGCGTGTCTCATGTACTCATATATAAAGTCTGACTAATACTATTAGACTAATCTTCATGAGGCAATCGTGAAATCTAAAAGAATAAGTAATTATGTTAAAATTGTACACTATCATCCTAAAAATCATCTGATCAAATGCCATGGTTTGGATGTATCTCCCCAAAAGCATGTATTGGAAAGTTAACCCCCAATGCAACAGTGTTGGAGACAGTGGGGCCTAAGGGGAAGTGTTTAAGTCCTCAGGGCTCCACACTTATGAATGGATTAAGGTCAATTATAAAAGAGTGTGAATCTTTTAAGTATAGATCTTACCCTCTGCAAAGAATGATAACCTGACTTTTTTCCCTACTTGTATGATGGTAACTATTTTCTTCCTTCTACTGTTTAATTAAGATAAAATGCTGGAGATTCAATAAAACTTTTTTATCTACTTTATGATGTAATCCAAAATATATCAGTATTCTATTTATCATTAACTAAATGATAATGCAAGAAAACATATAAAGGAGATTTAGAAAGTGACAAGTATAAGAAAGATATATTTTTAGTTACTTTGACTATTTACATATTGAACTCTGTTTATCTTCTGGAAATTAATAAACAAGAATGGAGTTTAAAACTAAGAACATATGTAAATATATACATATATATATATATGGCACATAACATATATATATATACACACACATATATATATTTGGCACTAAGGATGGGACCCAGGGGCATTCTACCTCTGAGCTACACCCCCAGCCCAATTTTATTCTTTTATTTTGAAATAGGGTCTTGCTAAGTTGCAGAGGGCCTCACTAAAGAGTTGAGGCTGGCCGCGAAATTGTGATCCTCCTGTCTCAGCCTCCCAAGGACTGGGATTAAAAGTGTGTGCCACCACACCTGGCATAATAAATATATTTTAATTTTTTAAAATATTCACATGTACATATTGTTTATGATAGTAATTCCACTGATTCGCTTCTTTTTTGCCCTTCCCCTTCCCTTGTACCACTTCCCTTGCCCCACTGAGGCTTCTCCATTATCAACCGGAGTCCCTTGTGTGTCCCCACTACTCCCTAGGTTGCACATACTAGTGAAAACATATGTCTTTTCTTTTTTGTGATTGGCTGATCTCACTTGACATAATGTTCTCCAGATCCTTCCACTTTCTTGCAAATGATGTTATTTTGTTCTTCTTTATTGCTTAGTAGAATTCCATTGTATGTATTTCCCACAATTTTGTAATCCACTCATCTGTTGATGGACACCTAGGTTGGCTCCATGATTTGGCCACTGTGAATTGTGCTGCTATGAACATGGGTATGCATATATTACTGTTGTTTTCTAGTTTCAATCCCTTTGGTATGATACCCAGTAGTGGTATAGCTGGATCATATGGTGGGTCCATTCCCACTTTTCTGAGGAATCTCCATACAGATCTCCATAGTGGTTGAACTAGTTTGCAATCCCACCAACAGTGTAGAAGAGTCCCAATTTCCCCACATCCTCACCAACATTTCTTGTTGTTTGACTTCTTAATGATTGCTATTCTAATTGGGGTTAGATGAAATCTTAGAGTAGTTTTGATTTGCATCTCCCTGATTGCTAATGATGTTGAACATTTTTTCATGTATCTATTGGCCATTTGTATCTCTTCTTTCGTGAAGTGTCTATTCATTTCAGTTGTCTACTTCTTGATCGGATCATTTGTTTTCTTAATGTAAAGCCTTTTAAGTTCTTTGTATATCCTAGATATTAGACCTCTGTCAGAGGGATAGCTTGCAAATATCTTCTCCCATTCTGTAGGCTTTCCCTTTAGGCTCTTGATGGTTTCCTTTGATGAGCAGAAGCTTTGAAGTTTAATGCTATCCCATTATTAATTTTTGTTTTAATTTCCTGTGCTTTGGAGGTCTTGTTGAGGAAGTTTCTACCTGTGCCTATATGTTGGAGTGTTGAACCTATGCCTTCTTCTAATAATTTAACAGTCTCTTGTCTAACTTCCAGGTCTTTAGTCCATCTCGAGTTGACTCCTGTGCAGGGTGAGAGGTCAGGATTTAGTCCCATTTTTCTACAGGTAGATAACCAGTTTTCCCAGCACCATTTGTTGAAAAGACTGTCCTTTCTCCAATGTATGTGTTTAGCACCTTTGTCAAAAATCAATTGACTATAAGTTTGTGAACTTGATTCTGTATCTTCTATTCTGTTCCACTGGTTTATGTGTCTGTTTTTGTACTAATACCATACTGTTTTTATTACTATAGCTCTGTAGTACAATTTGAAATCAGGAATTGTTATGCCTCCTTCAAGATTCTTATTGCTGAGAATTGCTTTGGCTATTGTGGGTCTTTTGTTTCTCATATAAAATTAACGACTGATTTTTCTAGATCTGTGAAAAATGATGTTGGTATTTTGATAGGGATTGCATTGATTCTATAGATCATTTTTGGCAGAATGGCCATTTTGATAATATTTATTCTGCCTATCCAAGAGCAGGAGAGATCTTTTTGTCTTCTAGGATCTTCTTTGATTTCTTTCTTGAGTGTTCTATAGTTTTCATTGTAGAGGTCTTTTACTTCTTTTGGTTTATTCCTAGGTATTTGATTGGTTTTGAAGTTATTGTGAATGGAATTGTTTTCTGGATTTCTTTCTCAGTGGATTCATTGTTGGAATATATGAAAACTACTGATTTTTTTTTAGGTTGATCTTTATCCTGCTACTTTGCTGAATTTGTTAATCAGCTCGAGTAGATTTTTGGTTGAGTTCTCTGGGTCTTCGAGATATAGGATCATGTCATCTGCCAATAAAGATAATTTTAATTCTTCTTTTCCTATTTGAATTCCTTTCATACCTTCTCTTGTCTTATTGCTCTGACAAGCATTTTGAGGACTATATTGAGTGGTGATAGTGGGCATCCTTGTCTTGTTCCTATTTTTAAGGGGAATTCTGGCAATTTTCCCCCATTCAATATGATGTTGGCTTTGGGTTTCTTATATATTGATTTAATCATGTTGAGGTATGTTCCTTCTATTCCGATTTTCTGTAGAGTTCCTAACATGAATGGGTGCTGAATTTTGTCAAATACTTTTTCTGCATCTATTGAAATGATCATGTTATTCTTGGTTTTAGTTCAATTTATATGGTGAATAGCATGTATTGTTTTGCATATGTTTAACCAGCCTTGCTTTCCTGGGATGAAACCAACTTGGTCATGGTGTACGATTTTCTCAATGTGGTTTTGAATGCGCATGGCTAGTATATTATTTAGAATTTTTGTGTCTATGTTCATTAATGATATTGATCTGTAATTCTCTTTTCTTGAAGTGTCTTTTTTTGGCTTTGGTATTAATGTGATGTTGGCCTCATAAAAGGAATTTGGAAGAATTCCATCTCTTTCAATTTCACAGAATAGTTTGTGAAGTATTGGTTTTAGTTCTTCTGTAAAGATTTTTTAGAATTCGGATGGAAAACAAGCTGGACCTGGACTTTTCTTTGATGGCATACTCTTTATTGCTGTTTCTATCTCTGTGCTTGCTATTGGTTGATTCAGGTTTTCTATATCCTCTTGGTTCAATTTAAGTAGGTTGTATATGTGTAGAAATCTTTTGATTTCTTCCATGTTTTCCATTTTATTGGAATATAAGTTTTCAAAGTAGTTTCTTATGATCCTCTGCATTTCTTCACTATCTGTGGTGATGTCCCCATTTTCATTTCTGATTTTGGTAATTTGGGTTGATTCTCTCCTTCTTTTGGTTAGGTTAGCTAGTGGTTTGTCAATTTTGTTAAACTTCTCAAAGAACCAGCTTCTTGTTTTGTTGATTCTTTGTATTTTTTTTATTCTCTATTTCATTAATTTCTGCTCTGACTTTAGTTATCTCCTACCTCCTACTGGCTTTGGGATTTGACTGTTCCTGTTTTTCAAGATCCTTGAGGTGTGTTAGTAAGTTATTTATTTGGATGTCTTCTGTTTTTCTTATGTGGGCACTCAGTGCTATAAATTTTCTTCTTAATACTGCCTTCAAAGTGTCCAATGGATTTTGGTACGTTGTGTCTCTATTTTCATTTAATTCTAGAAATCTTTTTATTTCTCCCCTTATTTCTTTTCTGATCCATTCTTCGTTCAGAAGTGTATCATTCAGTCTCCATATATTTATGTGGTTACTTTTAGTCTTCCTGCTGTTAATTTCCAGTTTCATTCCGTTGTGATCTGAGAAGATGCAGGGAATTATATCACACCTTTTGAATTTGCTGGTGCTTGCTTTTTGACCCTGCATGAGGTCTACTTTGGAGAATGTTCCGTGAGTAGCTGAGAAAAAAGTGTATTCCGGTGTTGCTGGTTGAAATAATCTGTATGTGTCTATTAGATTCATCAGGTCTATGGTTTTCTTTAGGTCTGAGCAATCTTTATTCATCTTTTATCTGGAGGATCCATCTAGTGGTGTGAGTGGTGTGTTGAAGTCTCCCAATATTATTGTGTTTGGGTCTATTTGGGACCTTATGTCTCAAAGACTTTGTTTTATGAATGTGGGTGCACCCACATTTCGGGCATAAATGTTTACTATTTTTATATCTTCTTGTTGGATTGTTCCTTTTATTAATAAGAAGTGACCCTCTTTGTCTCTTCTGATGTGTTTTAGCTTAAAGTCTGTTTTGTCTGATATAAGCGTTGCTACCCCTGCTTGTTTTCGATCTCCATTTGAATGGTATATCTTTTTCCATCCTTTTACCTTTAGCGTATGAGT
>PVJS01044240.1:0-16736 GCA_004027185.1 Glis glis | reverse complement strand
TGTGTATGTGTGTGTGTGTGTGTGTGTGTGTGTGTGTGTGTGTTGGTGTGTGTGTGTATGGTACTGGGGATTGAGCCCAGGGGCATTCTACCACCGAGCTACACCCCCAGCCCAGTTTTTTATTTTTATTTTGAAACAGGGTCTCTTTAGATTGATGAGTTTCACTACTTGCTGAGGTTGTCCTTGAACCTGTGATCCTTCTGTCTTAACCTCCCAAGTACTGGGATTACAAGTGTGTGCCACCATGCCCGGCATCCCCAGCCCTTTTTATTTTTTATTTCAAAACAGGGTCTCACCCAGTTGCCAAGGCTGGCCTCAAATCTGCAATCCTCATGTCTCAGCCTCCCAAGTACTGGGATTACAGGTGTGCACCACTACACCCAGCAAAACCTGATTCTCGATAGGGTGGTTGAGGTACTGGATCATTCCTACATCTGCCCTTCTTGACACATGAGATAATACATAGACAATAAATCTATTGTCTGAGCATTTTGAGTTGGTTTTCTATTGCTGATAGCTGACAGTATCATGATACTGTGACAACACAGTTGGTAAAATGTCCTCGCCTGGTAAAGGATGGCACGAAGCATTAGGAAATGCGCTACTCCCTGGGAGCTGCTACGGTGACCCGGTCCACTCACTTTTGGTCTCCTAATGAGAGTAATGATGAAGGCTTGGGTGAAAGGTGACAGTACCCTGGGACATCATCCTAGTGAGGCAGTAGGATTACAGAAGGTGTGGTCCTGGCTGTCTTGGGTTCAGTTCACCAAACAACCTTGTATGCCCATGGAGCTGGGATCAGAGGATGAATCAGGCACAGTCCCTGCCCCGAAGGGACTCACAGGGCAGCGGAAGAGACAGTCAAAGGCCAGTGATGAGTGGTGGATGAGTCCACACAGGGCCTGGAGGCTGACTTGAGAAGCGGCCAGATACAACTTCACAGAGCTGTTTTGAAGGGCAGTATGAGAAGGGCCAGGGCAGAATGTTTCTAGGTAGAATCAACAGAATATGCAAACTGAGGGCAGCCATGCTGTTGGGGAAACTACAAGTCATGGCATAACCTGAACCACTTGGGCCACTGTACAGGGTATGTGTATGAGCAATTTACTAGATGTCCCAGAGGCTCAGCACCCACATGTATAAGAAAATGGAGGGAAGCCGGGCATAGTGGTACACGTCTGTAATCCCAGTACTTGGGAGGCTGAGATAAGAGTTGTGGGTTCGAGGCCAGCAGCAACTATTCAACTAGACCCTGTTTCAAAATAAAAAATAAAAAGGGCCAGTGGTGTAGCTTGGAAGTAGGATGCTCCTGGGTTCAATTGCTAGTACCAAAAAGAAAAGAAAAGAAAACTGGGGGGAAGCCAGGCATGGTGACACATGTCTATAATCCCAACTCCTCAGAAGGCTGAGGCAGGAGGATCACAAGTTTGAGGTCAGCCTCTGCAACTTAGCGGGACCTTGACTCAAAATAAAAAGGGCACCTGGTGTGGTGGCATACGCTTGTAATCCCGGTACTTGGGAGGCTGAGACAGGAGGATCATAGGTTTGCGACCAGCCTCAGCTACTTAGTGAGGCCCTCTACAACTTAGTGAGACCCTGTTTCAAAGTAAAGAGTAAAATATAGGGCTGGAGGTGTAGCTTGGAGGTAGAATGCCCCCTTCTACAACTTAGTGAGACCCTGTTTCAAAGTAAAGAGTAAAATATAGGGTTGGAGTTGTAGCTTGGAGGTAGAATGCCCCGGGTTCAATCCCCAGTACTGAAAGAAAAAATAAAAGTAAAATAAAAAGGGCTAGAGATGTAACTCAGTGGTAGAGTGCCCCTGAGTTCGATTCCCAGTGCCAAAAAAAGAAAGAGAGAGAAAAGAAAAGAAAAAGAGCAAGAAAGGGAAAAGAAAAAAGAAAGAAACTAAAGTGGTTGTGAAATTGGGTAACTATATATGCAAAACACAGCACTTGGCATATATTAGGTGCACAAGAAACGCTGTTTATTATTCGCTCATATGGTCACATGGTTCTAATTCCTACCTTCTCTGACCCAGGCGGCTCTCTCCCCTTCTCACTCATTCCTGAGCAGGCCCCTCAACTCCCAGAGACTTTTCCTCAGGCAGGAAACCCGAGCCCACTGCCTGGCCTAAGACAGCTTTTCAGGCTGAGTGGTTTGTGTTATTTCTTCTCTTCTTGCTCTTGCTCTCTCTCTCTCTCTCTCTCTCTCTCTCTCTCTCTTTCCCCTAAATGCAACAAAATAAAACCAAACAAAAGCCCAAACGCCTGGCGTGGCTTGTCAGGGAGTTATGCAAGTGTGTAAAAAAATAAAATAAAATAAACATTGAGTTTTCGGCATTTGGAGCTGTTTGATTAGGCACAGAGCAGAGCCAAGGGCTGGTTGGTGTGGGGGGGGGAGGCTCAAGGCAGAGGGGAAAGAGAGGGACTGGGGGGGGGCGCCTGGACCAACTCGGAAATGGCTATTTGCCTCCTGCAAACTTGGCAACCCTCTGGCTGCCTGAGTCCAGACACTGGGCATTTGGGATCCAAGGGCCCCGCTTTCTCTGGCTATCTACCATCCTGTCCCCTGGCCGGCAGGACACCCCAGGGGCCATTCCACCCATTTCCCAGTCATCCTCAACGACCCTGTGCCCTGCCCCCGACAGTCAGGGCTCCCCCTCTCTCCTAGAAGGAGATTCCACAGCCTGTCTTGATTACTCACCCTCCCCACGCACAATCAGTCCGTCTTTTCTGCTCCAGCTCAACTGCGGCTAACTAAGGTTTTCCCTCGTTTTCCTTTGCCCAATCTGAAGCGAGGCAGCTGTTTGCCACCCTGAGAAGTGTCTCCCTCCTTCCCTCCCTCCCTCTTCCGGCTCCACTTCCACATCATCTGGGTCACTGCAGGTGTCTGGGCCTTCAGTGCCCATCCCACAAATGCTGACAGAGTCCTGCCATTAGTCAGACCTCAGCACCCTTCATTTCAGGGAACCCCCAAAGGATGAGAACCCTGAGGCCCAGAGAGGTTAGGGGCCTTAGGCCTGGCCACACAGCTGGTACTGGACAGCTGCAGGTTGTGCTCTGCGATCTCCCAGGCTGTCCTTGTACCGGTGGGGAGTGGAGCTGTCCTCACGTGGGTGCCCCGGATCTGACAGACTTCTTCTGAAATGGGAAGATGCCCTGAAGATTTGACCCTGACGGGGGAGGAAGGTGTGGCCAGGACCACGAAGCTCTGTCTTTTCCTTACCACTTTCCAGGTTTCTCGATTGGGAAAACTGGGGTTCGGTGATATAGACACAGGGTCCTGGGCCCTGTTCAGACCCCCAGAGGTGCTGAGCCGCCCTGGCTGTTGGAATCCCCCGGGTTGCGGGTGCGGGGCAGGGGCAGGGGGAGGGGACAGGGCAGAAGGTCTGCGTCGGGGGTCGGGTTGGGGATTTGTCCCTCTACGCTCAGGGCGTGCGGGAGGGGGCTGCGGACTCCCGGCCCGGCGCTCCAGTCCGTTTTTTCTTGCGGATCCCAGGAAGGGGGGCCGGCTCGGGGGTGGGACCGCGAAGGGGGGATTCCCTCCCTCGTGCAGCGGAGGACTGGCCCCTCTCCCGGCTGGGAGCTCCGGCCGAACGGAGGCGCGACGGAGAGCACGAGCGCGGGCGGAGAGCGGGCGCCGCGGGCAGCACCGGGCATTAGAGCCGCGGCCACCGACAGAGCCCGGGCCGCACCGGGCCGCCCCAGGACCGATGCGCCGGGTGGGGCGCTGCCCCCGAGGGCGTGAGCCGCCCGCAGATTGAGCAACTTGGGAGCGAGCGGGCGGAGCACAGGCGAGCGGGGGCCCCGGACAGTCCCGCCACGGCGGGCAGCGGGCCTCGCCCTCGCCTCTCCCGGCTCTGTCCCCGCCGCGCCCGCGTGCGGAGGTGAGTCCCTTTTCGCTGCCCCGTCCTCCTCCCTGGCACCTCCTTCCCCGGGACCTGGGGCGCCGCGGGCCCTCCCGTCGGGGCTTTAGCCGAGCTGGGTCGGGGTGTGTGGGGGGGGCAGAGAAGGGAGTCCGATTTATCTCGGGGCATCCAGCGAAGGCACCCCCGAACCCCCTCCGACGAGTCCTGCCTCCCGACCATCCCTCCACCAGGCGGGCAGCCCCACTCTGGTTGCTGCCTCGGGTCCTCAATCCGACTCTCGCGGTCCTCAGCCCGTAGGTCCGCCATCCTATCCCACAGACCGTGCACCCCCGAGGCTCTTGATCCCTGGAATTCCCCCTGCCCTTGGTCCCTGGCGGCCCCAGCCCCCAGCCCCGGCCCGGGTCCGACGTGGCAGGCGACGTGCGCGGCGGCCCCGGGTTCGCGGCGAGGTGGCGCGGCGCCCTGGCCCGCGGGGTCCGGCGCTGAGGATCGAGTGGTACCGCTAGGCTGGGGAGAGGCGGGGACTGTGCAGAGCAGGGGCGGATCCGGGCGCGGGCGCCTGGAGGCAGGGGTTTCTTGGACTCAGAGAGCTCTCTAGGATCTTGGGGGGCAGCCGGGGGGACTTCAGATTGGTTTCCCCGCGGGGCACCTGTTGAGGTCTCTCTGAGATAGTGGAGATGAGTGTGAGCCTTGGGCGGCGATGGAGGGGAGTGAACTGGCCTTTCTCCGCTGCCCTTGATTTTGGGGGCGGGGGAATGGCCCCAGCACCTGGCTTGGCTCTGGCGGACAAGCTAATCCCGACAGGTTGGGCAGGCACGTACTTGGTCCCGCCCCCAGCCCAGCAATTCTTCTGCCTCCCGCCCGGCAGCCCGTTGCGCGGCCGACACTCTGCAGCCTGTAGCCGGTCCCGGAGAGGGCTAATGAGAAATTATCTGGATGGTTTACATTTTTGGGTCCCTATCGGCCCCGGACGAAGTACTAATTTATCCTGATAGTATTGCAGGCAAGAAGGTGAAAGTTATTCCAGCTCTCTGTCGGGACCGAGTCTCGGCCGGTTCTCGGTTCCACCCCCAGCTATGTCCCCCCTCCCCAGCGAGTGTTCCCCCCTCCCAACTCAGGTGGTCTCTCTCTTTGGTCTCCCGCCAGCTCTGCCTCTGCCTCTGCCCCCAGCCCCTTCTCCACCTGCAGGTCCACAGGGCAGGGAGTGGGAGGGGGGGCTCCTCGGCTCCCCGTACTTGGCCCACCCACCCCGCTGCACCCAATCCTGGGCATCAAACTAGGTCTATAACTACTGGGACCCCCCACACACACACATACACACTTTTGGTACTGGGGATTGAACCCAAAGGCATTCTACCTCCAAGCTACAACCCCAGCCCTTTTTGTTTTTTATTTTGAAAAAGGATCTTGCTCGGGGTGCAGTGGCACACACTTGTAATCCCAGTACTTGGGAGGCAGAGACAGGAGGATTGCAGGTTCCAGCCAATCTCAGCAATTCAGTGAGGCCCTCTGCAACTTACTGAGACCCTATTTCAAAAAACAAAATAGAGCCGGGAGTGGTGGCACACGCTTGTAACTTGGGAGATTGAGACAGGAGAATCGCAGGTTCGGGGCCAGCCTCAGCTACTTAGTGAGGCCCTCTGCAACTTAGTGAGACCCTGTTTCAAAATAAAGAATAAAAATAGGGCTGGGAGTGTAGCTCAGAAGTAGAATGCCCCTGGGTTCAATCTTCATTAGCCAACACACACACACACACACACACACACACACCAAAAAAAGAAAAGAAAAAAGGATCTTGTTAAGTTGCTGGGACTGTCCTCAAACCTGTGATCCTCCTGCCTCAGGATTACAGGTGTGCACCACCACATCTGGTTTATAACCACTGGGACCCTTAACCTCTCAGGGTCATGTTCCTCCCTCTGTAAAGTGGGAATAATTCTACCTCCTTCCTCCCCTTATGGTGGAGTAAATGAGAACCTAGGCATGGCAGGTGGTAGGAGGCAGCCGATGAGTGTGACTCCCTCACCCCCACCCTGGCAGAGAGCAATGCCCGTCCTTACCCAGCACCTGGGACCTTGAGCACCACCAGCGTTCCCCTCCTATGGGAGTGGAGTAATGAGCCCCTGAAATGCACTGCCTGAGCCACATAGCCCAAGGCCCAAAGGAAATCAGATGGCTGAACTATGATAGAAATGAGGTGAGCTGCTTACAAGAAAGTTCCAGGTTGTCCGTGTCCATGTGGGCCAGGTCTAGCTGGAGGGATGTGGAGCCTCTAAGGAGACACTGTCCCCTCTGGAGCTTGGCACCGCAAGGTCTGAGCCTAAGACCTGTGTAGCATTCAAAATCAGACTTCACGTAAGACCTGAATTCTTGTCTCCTCTTTTAAAATATCAGAGGATCTGGCAACATTGAGCCATTATTTCTGTCTGTCGGCAGCCAGCTGGGGCTGGAGAGTGCATGCTCCCATTAGCTGGGGTGTTTGCCCTCCAACCTGCCCACTCCACCTGCTCTGCTCATAGGCATTGCTTGTACCCCTGGGTGCGGGATTGATTCTATATGTATACCTATTTTTTTTCCCCAAGAAGTGCTTGAAACTCTTCCCATCCCAGATGTGAGGGAAGCCAGCGTCCGCTTGCTGTGGTGCAATTAGACCTGGACCCCCCCCCCGTTTCCCCGCTGAGGTTGTGGCTCCCTGGTGTTCTGGTGAGAGTGAACCTGATGATCACTGCAGGTAGGGACCCGGTGAGTGTGATAAGGGCCAGGCTGAAAGCTAGCACCTGTGAGGATTGAGGGGGACTGGACAAGTAGAGTCAGGGAGCTGGTATTTGCTAAGCATCACCCCTGGATGTGCCAGGTGCACCATGCGGTGGGCACAGAGTGCAGAGAGGCCTGGGGGACCTTGTCTGCCCCAAGGTGCCTAGGGATACTGATCACACAGTGGGGCCAAAGTCTCACGGACCCAGGGTCCGGTGAAGTGTCTGTCAACTGTAAAGCCCCACAGAACGGATCTGCCAGGGATCCTCGCACCTCAGCCTGACAAATGCTGCATTCGGAGGTAAATCCTGTCACCCTGAGTGGTCACTTTGGTGCCGAGGCAATACTCCAGACCGATCAGTGCAAATATGGAAAGTGCAGGTCAGTGCTCAGGATTAAGGTTGCTATCCCAATGATACAGAAAGTGTTTATATTGCTTTTTAAATGGCCCTAAGAATGTAGACCTCACTACCTGCCAGCACCATTCTGAGCACTTATACGTTAACTGCTTTAAGGTATAAAGAAACAACTGCTCTCTTGCAGATAAGGAAACAGGCTCAGACCAGCTAAGCAACTAACCCCAGGTAACACAGCTAGCAAGTAGCAGAGCCGGCCTGTACAACCCTTTGTGGCCTCGACATCATACTACGCACCCAGTCTCTGAGACTGTACATATGTACTTGGGACCCCCGTTTGGTAGACTCAGTTAGACACCCGCAGTGTGTGGGTGGGGGCTGGGGAAGGTGGGAAGGCTTTGGCAGGCCATGCAGGGAGTGCTGTGGGGCACGTAGGGGTTGGCAGTGGATGGGGCATGGGGGGTGGCTGGGGGCATCTCCGCTGGCTCCAGCCACAGCACCAGGTGGGATCCATCAGCCTCATGTAAACACCTCTCACGGGCGGCTTAACCACTTGAGCGTGTCTGGCCTTCAAAGCTGGTGGGAGAGGCTGGGGAGGGAGGTGCTGGACTCCCTTGGGGGATAATGATTTATCTCCTGTGCAGGTGGGTTCTGCAGGGGCCTCCCTGCGAGGCGAGGGGGTGAGCTGGATACTGAGAGCTGAGAGGGGGGAGATCAGGGCAGGGAGCAGAGGTGCACCTCCAAGCCAGCAACTCAGATTTCCTTTTTAGTAAGCCAACCCTCAGCCCACATTCCGAGCAAGCCCGTGAAGTAGTCATGTTTATCCCCATTTTATAGATGAAATACTGAGGTTCAGAGAGGCTAAATGACTTTGGAAAAGCAACTAACCAGCGGAGGGGAAGGGGACACTCCCCTGGCATCCACGGGCTCCCTCTGCTGCAGGCCACGATGTCCTCAGTCCCGTGTGAGCATGGGTGTGGGTGCGAGCTGTGCAGGGCGGGCCTGTGTTGTGAACGCATGTTGGGAGTGTCAGGTGAATGGGGAGCAGAGGCCGCATCCTGCTCCCAGGTTGGGCTCTGAGGCTCAGCCGTCCAGCTTCCCAGACATCATCCGGGAGGGACCAGCTCCCCTGCCCCCATCACCCCAGCCTCCGGGTACAGAGCCCTGGCTCTCGTGGGGCTGGGGGATTACCGCCATTCTCTGTGTCTCTGGCCAGGGCGGGCATCGCTGCCTCTTTTATCCCCTCACAAAGGCCAGGCCCGCCGGGCCTGCTGTGTCAGAGTTTCTGTGGCCCGGGGAAGCCTTACTTCCTTTTCTCCCGCCAAGCCCAGAGGGCCCTGCAGAGTCTGCCAGCTTGCCGGGGGTCACTGCTCTAGCTCCCGGACAGGTGAAAAGCATATGGGTGACTCAGCACTGGGAAGGGACGACTGAGGGGTCACTCATGGAAGGACAAAGAGAGCTCCTCTTCAAATGACAGGCTCTTAATGGCAGCATGAGGTCTGTAGGGTAGACTGAAAGAGGGACTTCTAGCTAGAGCTGGCTCCTATTAGTCATGGGTGGGGCCAGCTGGTTCCCACTATTGAGAAATCACCAGTGAGCCACAAGTGGGTTTGAGTGTTCACCATATTCCGGCTACTCAGGTAGTTGACTCTAGTGTCAGGGTAGGGAATTCTGCGAGACAGGAAGAGGAGCGATTTCTTCTCCAGTGGTGCCAGGTGGGTACTTGTAACATCCAGACATTCTGAGTTCTCACGGTCTCCTGGGTAGGGACACACATGGGAAGGGAGGGGGCCTAGGCTGGAGACCCCAAGGTTGTGCACAATTAACCCTTCTCGCTCCTTCCCCACAGGTTGGTGTTGGGGATAGTCCTTGCTGAAGTGACAGAGATCTCCCATGTAACACTCCGAGGTGGCTCTGAGGAACGCTCCCTTTGAGGACCTCCGTTCGGGCTGATGGAGAACAGAGCTGCCCACACCCTCTCTGTCCCCAGCTGAGATTATGGTGGATTTGGGCTATGGCCCAGGCCTGGGCCTCCTGCTGCTGACCCAGCCCCAGAGGCGTTAGCAAGAGCCCTGCACCGCGGCCGTCCACCCCCCGAGACCACCCCTCCTGCCGGGGGCCTGGAGCTGGCCAGTGACTATGCGGCTTGGGCTGTGTGTGGTGGCCCTGGTTCTGAGCTGGATGCACCTCGCCGTGGGCAGCCGGGGGATCAAGGGGAAGCGGCAGAGACGGAGTGAGTAGCGGGGCGGGGCTGGGTGGTGGGGGGCGGCCCCCTGGGCCTGGGGGCCTTGGCTCGTTCCCCTCTGTGATGCCCGGTGCAGATTGGTCTGTTACAGGTTTGTAGATTCCACCATAGAGTGTCGCGATGGTGGGTTACAAAGGCGGTGGGTTGATGTGCTGAGATTACCTGCTCTGTAGACGTGCACTCTATTTCCCCCTTTGTAGACTCTGCTTTCTCGGTTAAGCCTTCTCTCCTGAGGCTCCAGTTTGCCATGTATGCCTTTGGGGATGATGCCCTTTGACAGAACACCAGCTTTGTGTGGTATCCATGGAGATGCGCAGGCAGGCAGTGGGCTCCATCCCTCCTCCCGTCTCAGGGGTTCAGGGCTCCTCGCTCTGTGTGATGCTGAAGTGTGGGTCCTTTGCGCCAGGGACTGCACACGTGGGTAGGGTGCAATGGGGCTTCCCTGCCGCACTGGGGTGGGAGCGGCGGAGAAAGAGGGCCCTGAGACTCTCCCATCTTGGGGCTTTCACACGGACCCAGCAGGACTCAGGGTGAGGATGGGCAAGTGGGCAGGAATCCGGCCCTACCCCATGCACACCTGAGCAGCCCCGCTTTGTCCACCTTCCTTTGGTGGCGAACTTCTTTCTATGTGAGGTGTCATTGGAACAAAGGGGTCTGAGCTTAAAAGGAAAAGCAAATCCAATCGCTGAGCAGATGCTTGGAAGGGGGAAGGAATGGGCCAGAGGGCGCACAGGCAGTGTTGGAGCCTAGGTCTCCTGATGCCTGTGAGCCCGGTTTTCTTAAAAGAACTTGATAAGCCAGGTGTGGTGGCACATACCTGTAATCCCAGTACTTGGGAGGCTAAGACAGGAGGTTTGAGGCCAGCTCCAGTAACTTAGCAAGACCCTTGGCAACCTAGTGGGATCCTGTTTCAAAATTAAAAAGTAAATAAAAAGAGCTAGGGATGTAGCTTGGAGGTAGAACACCCCTGGGTTCAATCACCAATAACACACACACCCACAGAGCTTGATAAAGTTCAAGATTAATGTGTCAACACCCCCACCCCCATCCCCACAGCATTCCTTACTCTCTGCTTAGTATCTCCAGTGACAGGGCCATTATGTCTTGAGAGTGGCACTGTATGAGTACCCAGGTTCAGGAGCAGGCTGGGGATCTCTGGACTCCCCAGGCCCCGTCTCTCTTTCGACATGCCCCATAGAGATGTCACGCCCGCCGGCGGGAAGTCTTCCTGAAGTCTCACCCAAGTTCCTCTTGCTTCACTTTTCCCTTCTGACTGACGCCCGCCAGGAAAGGCTGAAAGGCAGTGGGGTTTTGCTGGGTCTCCATGGGAGCGGCCAAGGCCAGAACTCAGCCCAGGGAGGGAAGCTCAAAGAGCTGGTGAAGCTGAAAATCCCCAGCTTAACAAACAATTAGAGACGGTTAGGTTTAATCAGCAGCACGGCCTTGATTTTTCTCCCTGCTCCTCTGTTGTGGCCAGTATTTTGGACTCCACGGGCCAGATGCGGTTTAGTGGTTTATAATCAGTCTCCTCCATTTCCGAGATGGGAGAGAGAGACAGAGAAGCCAGTGACACTCATGCACCATGCACAAGTGGTTCTGCTTACGCCCACACGTGCAGGGCCAGACACCCGCCTACACCAGGGGCCCAAAGACCTGAGTTCAAGTCCGTTGGACTGAGCATCAGTAGGGCCCGCTCCCAGCTGGTCAGTCAAATGCAGCAACTTTTGATACAGCAGCCTCAGCAGCATGTAAACCAAACCATTTGTTACAATGATGTGAGTAACCTCATCCTGGATGGTGAGAGTCCAGGGGCCGGGTCTCAGGCTGCAGTGAGGGTCCAGAATGGATGGAGGATGAGGGAGGCGTGGTGGTATGTGTGTTTGGCAATACTTGTTACATAACAATCACAAAAATCACAATCAAGCAGGGCGTGGTGGCACAGGCCTGTAATCCTAGTACTTGGGAGGCTGAGACGGGAGGATCACAGGTTCGAAGCCAGGCTCAGCCACTTAGTGGCTTTAATTTGGAGACCCTGTTTCCAAATTAAAAAATAAAATAGGGTTGGGGGTGTAGCTCAGAGGTAGAACACCCCTGGGTTCAATCCCCAGTACCACAACACACAGAAAAATGACAATCATAAAGCTGAAATGCAATTGCATAGGAGTGTCATAAGACTGACCTGCAATGATGTAAGTCTAGGCAGGCTTGGCGACACTCTACCACTGAATACACCCAACCCTACATATACCTTTAACAACCTTTGCAAAACATCAAACTCTGTGCAGACTTCAGGATGCAAGTCATGGTTAACCCGTCTCCCGTTCGCCCCTGAGAATACTCGCTGCTGCGGTGCTTGTGTCTTAGTATGCTTCTTAATATTTTTTCCCAGCCCAACTTGATGTACCAAATAACTGGTATCAGGAACTGTTGCGTTGAGGAATGTGGCGGTACGGTGTGAGGGAAGGGCAAGCTGCGTTAGTCCATCCGGGCTACTCTAATAAAATGGCATAGACTGGGGAATTTATGAATAATAGGAGTTTATTCACTGTTCTGGAGTCTCGTAAGTCCAAGCCAAAGAGCTGGCAGATTTGGTGTCTGGTGAGGTGTGTTTTTTTATAGGTAGCCCCTGTTCTGGGTTCTCACACAGTGGAAGAGGCAAATAAGCTCCCCAGGAATCTTCTGTAAAGGCACTAATCCCAGTCCCTAGGACTGCACCCCAATGACCTCATCACCTTCTAAAGGTCCCATCCCTTAACTACACCATGTGTGGACCATGTTGCCCTAGGGTTTCTGGGGGAGTGGGAGGAGGGAAGAAGGAAGACCAGGACACCTGCGTGTGGCTGCTCTCCACAGTGGGAAGGGCACTGTGGATATGAGGAGCCTTGGGGCTATTGAATGTCTGACATCCCTGGACCGCAGGTCAGGAGGGCCATCAGAAGCCACCAGATGGAACGCTGATCCTGAGCCTTACACCAGCTTTGGACCCAGAAATGTCTGATCTTGGAATCTGAGTGGTGGTCCCCCTACATGGAGGGGGAGAGGTTGAGCAAGGGCTTCCCTTTGACCATGGCTTATGAGGCCCCTTGGCCAGGGTCCTCCTCCACTCACAGAGCACTGTCACTTAGGGAGCTCCTCCTCCTCTCGCTGGCCCTCACCCCACATCCTCATGCCCTCCCCATCCTTGCACCCAACACTCCCTTACTGAGGCCTTCTATCTGATTCCCAGGCTCCTCCACTCAGTCCTGGCCCCCATTCCCTCCTTGAGCCCTGACTCCCCTGGAAGCCGGGGTGGCCCCTTTTACCCGTCTTGCTGCCCCTTCTCCCTCTACCTGTAGTGGTAGTGCCCCTCCCGCACTACCATCCTCGGAGCCCCTCTTCCCTCTCCAATCCCTTCCCATTCCTTGAGTCCTTCAGCAAGTGTTCATTGACAACAGCATAGCCGGGCCCAGATTGCAGAGATGCACCTGGAGGAGCTCACGGTGATGGGGGGAGACCATTCAATCCTGGGTCCTGACTGCTGAGACAGGAGCCCTGGGGTGCTGGGAGAGCCCAGAGGAGCTGGGGGGAGGCCTAGAGTGTTTGGGTGCAGTTAGGAGTAGTTGGGGAAGTGATTCTTTTGTTTGTTTGTTTGTTTGTTTGTTTTTTGCCAGTACTGGGGATTGAACCTAGGGCTATTCTACCTCCAAGCTACACCCCCCCTATTTTTTTATTGTTTATTTTGAAACAGGGTCTCACTAAGTTGCAGAGGGCTTCACTAAGTTACCAAGGCTGGCTTCAAACCTGCGATCCTCCTATCTCAGCCTCCCAAGTACTGGGATTACAAGTGTGTGCCACCACGCCCAGCTGGGAAAGTGATTTGTAAGTGGGGTTCCAGGGAGCCCCGGGGTTTTACCTGGCGCAGCTGCGCTCACATCTGCGTTTCCGCGCTGGGGATCTTTGCTGGTGGAAAGATGCCGTCTGCTGCTAAAGCAGGAAGCTCAGCACCCATTAGATAGAGGACCACATACTGCCTGGGGCTGAGCTGAGGGTCCTGGGGAAATGATGCTGCCGAATCGGGCAGGGGTCAGATCAACTGTGCAGCTCTTTGTACTTGCCAGTCTGAGGAGTTTGGACTTGTCCTGACTTGAACTGTGGGTTATAAAGAGCCACTGAGGGGTTTCAATCTGGAGGCATAGGGTCCAGCTATAGTAAAGGGTGGGGGAGGGGGAGGGGAAGGCAAATAGGCTGGCTAAAGGGCAGTCTTGGTCCAGGTGGAAAAAAGTGATGCTCTAACTCTAAACTAAGTTCACAGTGGAGTTAAGAAAATCAGGCACAGTAGCACACACCTATAATCCCAGTACTTGGGAGGCTGATACAGGAGGATCACAGGTTCGAGGCCAGCCTCAGCAACTTAACAAGGCCCTGTTTCAAAATAAAATGGTCTGAGCCAGGCCGGGTGGTACAGGCCTATAGTCCCAGTACTTGGGAGGCTGAGACAGGAGGATTGCAGTTTTGAGGACAGCCTCAGTAAGCAGTGAGCTTCTCATCAACCTAACAAGACCTTGTTTCAAAATAAAAATAAAATAGGGCTGGGGGTGTAGCTCGGAGGTAGAATGCCCCTGGGTTCAATCCCTAGTGCCACAAAATAAAGAAATAAAGAGGGCTAGGGGTGTACCTCAGAGTGTCCCTGGGTTTAATCCCCAGTACCAGAAAAAAAAAAAAGAATCCTGAGGACTGGGGATGTAGCTCAGTGGGACAGCGCTTGCCTAGTATGTGTGAGGCCCTGGGTCCAATCCCTATCATTGAAAAATAAAATATCCTGTATCTTCCCAGGGAAATGCCAAGGACCTGCTGAGTGCGCAGCAGACGGCCCTGGGTGCCCTGGAAACCCCAGGAGAGGAGTAGATGCATCTCCTGAGATCAGCCCTCACCTCCCCTTCCTCAGTGTCCCCCTAAGGCCTGCTCCCCGTCTTCCTCCCCCACCAACTTAACTCAGGTCTCCACGGCTAGATTCCACCCCACCACCAAATCCATGGCTCCTCTGAGTCATGGCCAGTTCTCTCCATCCCCCATCGATCCTGGTCCAGCCTACCCCCAGCCCCACATTCCTCCAATCCCACTCCCTGCGCTTGGGTGAGTGCTCGCCAAAATCTATTTTTGCCATTCCCCTCCTTAAGCCTTTTTTTTAACACCAAGTCCTCAGCCCTCAGCCCTACACCCTCAGGGTCCTAATCCTTAGGAGCCTCACCCCTTCACTGGACTAACTTTAAACAACAAGACAGGTTCTGCCCTCCAAAGCTCTTTCTAGTGGGAGAAAAAGTCATAATAGCTGGTAATAATAATATAAGGTGATGTCTGCCATGATGGATTCAAGTACAGGGGACTTGGGAACACAGAGGAGTAAGTGCTCCATCCAGACTTGCAAGGAGGTGAGATCAGGGAAGACTTCCTGGAGAAGGTAACTTTAGTTCTGAGGCTTGATGCAGTTAGTCAGTCTTGGGAGGAGGCAGAGTGTCCCAGACAAAAGGGCCAACTTGAGCAAAGATGCAGAGGCATGAAATAGTGCGATGTGCCCAGAGAAACAAAAATAGATATTGCGTTAAGAGATGAGGTAGATACGATTAGCTCATGAAAACTCTTTAGGCCGGAGGAGCTGGGTCTTAATACTGTAGGTGATAAGGAATCATTGATGGATTTTAGGCAAGGGTGTGACACCATCAGATTTTTGGTTTGAGATCCCTGGAGCCAGGTGTGGTGGCGCACGCCTGTAATCCTAGTACTCTGGAGGCTGAGACAGGAGGATCACAGGTTCGAGGCCAATCTCAGCAAATCTCAACAATTTAGCAAGACCCTGTTTCAAAACAAAACATAAAAAGGGCTGGGGGTGTAGCTCGGAGGCAGAATGCCCCTGGGTTCAATCCCTAGTACCTCACACACATTAGAGAGAGAGCATGCGCACGCGCACACACGTACACGAGCACACACGAGCGAGCTCCATCCTTGGAGACAAGGCAGTTGGGGGTCAGAAGAGGTGAAGACCTTGGGGAGGGGGCCTGCGAGCCAGAGCCACTCTTCAGGGAGGGGCTGGCTGGGTCTCCTGGGGCGGGGCCTCACCACGCAGCTTGCATGGGTTTTGCACAGGTTGAGGAGGCTGGAGGTGGGGGCAGTGGGGGGCAGGCCTCAGCCTTGCCTTGCCTGCTCCATGAAGGGTGTGAAGAGTGCTGGCAGCAGTCTTGGAGTAGAGGGAAGGTGGGCGGCAAAGGCTGGCCGCGCAGTGTGGGGTGTGAAGAAGTCACAAAGAGGGCTCCATCCCCTCTCTGACCCCTGCTAGGCTGCCTCCCGCACAGCGCCTGCCTCCATCACAGAAAGCTTCAGCTGGGTGTGGTGGCGCACGCACGCCTGTAATCCTAGTACTTGGGAGGCTGTGACGGGGGATCGCAGGTTTGAAGTCAGTCTCAGCAACTTAGCAAGGCCCTCTGCAACTTAGTGAGACCATGCTTCAACATAAAAGATAAAAAGGGCTGGGAGTGTAGCTCAGAGGTAGAGTGCCCCTGGGTTCAATCTTCATTAACCAACACACACACACACACACACACACACACACACACACACACACACACACAGATTCAAGCTTTCGAAAGCCGGGCACGGTGGCACAGGCTTGTAATCCCAGTACTTGGGAGGCTGAGACCGGAGGATCTGGGTTCGCAGCCAGCCTCAGCTACTTAGTGAGGCCCTCTGCAACTTCGTGAGACTCGGTTTCAAAATAAAGTATAAAAAATAGGGCTCGGGGTGTAGCTCAGAGGTGAACGCTCCTGCATTCAATCCCCAGTTCCGCAAAAAAAAAGCTTTCGAAATGGCCAATCCCACTGCCTTTTCACGGTTTCTTTCCTCAGTGGCAGAAAGAAGCCCTGTTTCCCATCCAGTGGACGAAGGCTGTTCAGTGCCCAGAGCCTTCGCACTGGCTGTTCCTCCTCCTCGCATGCTTTTCCCCAGCCTGCTGGCTCAGGAGTGTCCTCAGCCACACCTCTGTGCCCATTGGCCACAGTGCGTGACCAGCACTGAGTCCCCAGCCCTGGCTGGACCTTTGCTACCTCATCCCACAGCTCCTAGCAGTTCTGGGCACCTGTTAGGTGTGCAGTGACCACCTGGGGAACAAATGAAACTCTGTTTCCCTTTGAAGTACTATGCACCAAACACTCACCATCTTCCTGGGACCGTCCATTCAAGGCCACTGTGGCGCCCACTGAACCCCAATTTCTACGGCTCTCTACCCCCTCCCTGCCTACCTATTGCCTCATCAGGCTGAAAATACCCTGTGGTTTCTATCCCCTTATTAGCATCCCTTTCCTGACCCCCGCCCATCATTAACACACTGCCCCTTTCTGAGCCCCCTCACCCCCATGGAATTCAGACCCCTCAGTCCTTTGTCCCCTGATCCCTAACTGTAGCCTCTGGTCCCTCCCCTAACCCAGCCAATCCCACCACCTGACCCCTGACCCCTGAATCTTTTTTTTTTTTTTTTAGGTACTGG
>PVJS01044239.1:0-16738 GCA_004027185.1 Glis glis | reverse complement strand
TCACTATTTTCTTTTTTTAAAATTTTTTAAAATATATTCATTTACTTTGCTATTTTCTATTTCTATTATTTATTGTCCCTGACCTCACTCTAGGGTATAAGTTCAAAGAAAGCTGTGGCTTTTGCCAGCAGCAACACTAGTGCCAGGCTGAGACAGGAACATGACTTGATGTTTAAAAAAACGGAAATGGAAGGAGTGCGGGGCGTGGTGGCGCATGCTTGTAATCCCAGTAATTTGGGAGGTGGAGACCGGAGGATCCAGGTTTGCGGCCAGCCTCAGCTCTCTCTCTCTTTCCCTCCCTCTCTCTCTCTCTCTCTCTCTCTCTCTCTCTCTCTCCCTGTCTCTGTCTCTCTCTCTCTCTCTCTCTCTCTCTCTCTCTCTACCTAGTGAGGCCCTCTGCAACTTCGTGAGACCCGGTTTCAAAATAACGTATAAAAATAGGGCTGGGGGTGTAGCACAGAGGTAGAATGCCCCTGGGTTTAATCCCTGGTACCGAAAAAAAAAACTGAAGGAGAATATTTTAGTTTTAAAATTAAGAACGGTGACTACAACGTAATGTGCCCATTTCTATTCTGAGCCTCCAAAGACAATATCAAAATAAGATTTCAAAAGTATGTAGCTAGCCGGGCATGGTGGTACACACTTGTAATCCCAGAACTTAGCAGACTGAAACAGGAGGATTGCAGGTTTGAGGCCAGCCTCAGCAACTTAGTGAGGTCCCTCAGCAATTTAGTGAGACACTATTTCAAAATAAAATAAAAGAGGGCTGGGAGTGTAGCTCAGAGGTAGAGTGCCTCTGGGTTCAATCTCCAGTACCAAGAAAAGAAGGTACATAGTTTAGTAGACTCCTTATTAACCCTTCCCTGCCCTTGACAAGCCAGACTCCTTACTTTATGGTCAGGTATGATAGAACAAATACAGGAACTATAAACATAAAAATGAGCAAAATCAGAGGATAGTTATTTTGACTAATTTTTATTAGTTCTACTACCAAATTTTTCAGTGATAAGCATTTTTTTCAACACTAAGTACCCAATTTTGTGTGGGTATAAAATGTAGAGCACTATGCCACCCCCCATCCTCCTGCCCCTGGAATTAAAAGCCTGTATTATACTTTGTTGATTTTTGAAAGAAACCTTTCTTTATCTAAGAGATATTCCTCTAATAATTTCTTTCTTATAGTACACTCTTCTACTGAGAATCATCAATTAAGGGTTGAGTAATAACACCTGCATGAATAGCTAAATGCAAGCCCATATTTACATTTTGGTTCATTATTGCCCTAAGTCCACAAAACATAGTTTTAATATTTTACAGAAGGTGTACATAGTTGAAGGATATTTTTAAATGCAAAATTCTAAGTACTCTGTTTTACTGCACTCTGCACTCTTAAAACACACACACAAAAAAATGTTGTTTATTATTAACAGGCTGTTCTAGTAGGAATTTTTTATTCCACACTTCAGCGTTTGGATGTCTATGTGAACAATTCACTGGTCTGTCCCAAAAATACAGCATGGAGTACCCAACGGAAACACTGTGCACTTACCAGGCATCTGCAACCAGGTACTCCCTCAGAAAAGTAGATGCACTTAGTTACCAATAAATTCTTTGCAATGTTTCATTATTAACCTTTGTAATTTCTTCACCATTGATGAATTGTAGGAGAAAGAAAGTCTTTAGCAATGACCCACCAAACAGTAAGATATGTTAATTTATAACATTTGTCTGGAAAGATGGATCTCGTCTGTGTGTGTATGTGGATAAAAGTTTTTATAACGGACATTCTTTTGTTTTTCTGAGAAGGTTTTTATTCTACATACATTGAGATTAATTATTCATAGGTCCAAAAGAGGTTTTGCTCAGAGTTTTTACTTAATCTCTGCTTTACTTCTATTTCATGGAGATCAGAGCCTAAATTAATTGGTAGTCACCAGTCCTGTTGCCAAGAAAGTCAGTATAATACCAGCTGAACACTATGAAGTAAATATGATAAATGAAACTTGGTTTAAATGAAATATATGGAAGAACATACACTTAACACTTAGACTTATTTATAAAACCAAGATTTATCTCTGCTCTTAACTCTTTATGTGAAATAGGATTCTGATGTTGGCATCAGATATTCATTGCACGTGTGCTATTTATCATCGTTTTTAGATGTGCTCCATCATCTTAGCTATTACATATATACGTACTGTGGATCATATCAACTCACCTTGGGAGTATGTAAGGGTGACATATATTCTTTGCCATTTATAAAAACAAGTCCGATTTTTACTAATAATACAAATAGCTAATGTTTCCACAGACATTACTACATGTTGGGCACTGTTCTAAGTGCTTTGTACATTATTCATTGTCGGTATATCATAATAACCCCAGGAGGGACAGATGAGTAAACTGAGGTACAGGAGGTAAAGTGATCTACCAAGGTCCCCAGCTCAGTTAGCTCAGGTTGCCATAACAGAATACCACAGACTTAAGCAGCAGAAGTTTATTTCCAGTCAGTTCTGGAGGCTGAGCGGTCCATGATTGGGTGCCGGCATGGTCTGACCCTGATGTGGGCCCTCTTCTTGGCTTGCAAAGGCCACCTTCTTGCTGGGGTCTCACATGGCAACAGGGGGGTGGGGGAGAGACAGACAGAGACAGAGACAGAGAGGGAGAGAGGGAAGGAGAGAGAGAGAGAGAGAGAGAGAGAGAGAGCGCAAACCCTCTGTTGTCTCTTTTGTTAAGGGCACTAATTCCATCCTGAGGTCCTCATCCTCACAATCTTATGTAGACCTAATTTCCCTCCACATTTCCAAATATCATCACATTGGGGATTAGGGTTTCAACATATGAATCTGGAATTGCAATTCAGTACATAGCAGTCTCAATGCTAGTACGGGCAAAGCAAGGAGAGTCTCGTTCTAGAACTCATGCACTTAACTATTGTGCTATCTTGCTTCCTTAAAAGTGAAGCTCCAGTGTTACCACATTTTATAGATACGTATTTACAACTTAGTTTTCATTAATTATTAGCTCTTTTTTAAACAACATACATGGTACCAACCATCATTCAAAGTTAGGAAAAGAACTATCTCAAGAGGCAGAATTTAATACAGAGAATTGTTTTTGCAGATGCTGAAAAATAATTACCACTACTCCACTACTGTCATTAAATGTGTGTATTATGGATTTTCTTTTTTTCAGTGCTGGGCGTTGAATCCGGGGCCCCATAACATGCTAGGAAAACACTCTACCACTGAGCCCAATAGCATTACTTTTAAGTGAACTCTTTGCTTTAGCACTGAGGATGCAAAATATTAACCCCGTATTCATTCATTCATTCATTCATTCATCCTGTGTGTGTGTGTGTGTGTGTGTGTGTGTGTGTGTGCGCACGTGCATGTGCGCTGGGGATTGAACCCAGAGACATTCTACCTCTGAGCTACACTCCCAGCCCTATTTTATTTTTTAGTTTGAAACAGGGTCTCACTAAGTTGCAGAGGGCCTCACTAAGTTGCTGAGGCTGGCCGCGAACCTGAGATCCTCCTGTCTCTGCCTCCCAAGTATTGGGTTTATAATCGTGCACTACCATGCCCAGCTGAATCTCTATATATTTTTGAGATTACCTAAAAAGTTCTATTATCTATGTCTCTGCTTTCTTCATTACTGTGACGAGTTACTTAGGATAAATAGTGTGCACACCTCTAATGGTAGCTTGAGAACACATTCAATTTAAAGTACAAAGCACATTCTTCAAATTCACACAATGTTTAAGCCAATGGCATCTAAAGTTTACACTAGTGGGTATTAAGGAAATACATAGCAATAATGAAATGGCTTCTTAATGCTGTAGTCTGTTACATTCATGAGAAATCCCCTCTTCTTCCTAAAATTTTAATTTCCTTTTCCTAGTAAGTCTCACGATGAAATGTGGTAAGAAGCCACATGTCTTATTCCACTATTATACCATTCAGCCCTTGGGCTCAATATGTGTTAGTGAATTTATTAGTTCTTAAACATTGTTGATACTCTGCCATAAAATCGTACGTTCACTCATTTTATATACATAATAATCCCAATTTTCCAAAATTCAATTCCCAAGTAGAATTTGTTTTGCATTAGCCAGAGATTTTTTAGGTCAACATGTAATCCTATTTCACTGACTTAAGATTCTTCTGAGATGTTTTAATATCTACTTTTATGGATACTTTTGTCCTCCATAAAAATAGAAACATTGAATTGTAAATGTTCTTTTAAGAATTGGTACATAGCACGGCATAAATTAGATGGCTATTAAAGTTAAATTTATATTTTTAAATTACCAATTGCCTTCAGTCAAGGCTTTAACGTTCTGAATATGTAAATAGTGTTACAACCACAGTATAAGCTCCTGGGTTTATAATTAGGTTTGTTTCTCATTTATACTGTGTCTGTAACTAATTGTTTTTAAAACAAATTTAATATTTAATGATTATTAATGATATTTAAAGGATTTACTTTAATGTTGCATGTCAGTTCTGTAAGTGTTTTCGTTTTTAATATGCATATTTTTTTCCTTGCAGTACTGGAAATTGAACCCAGAGGTGTTCTACCACTGAGCTACATTCCCAGCCCTATTTCTTATTTTAAAATAGGACCTAAGTTTCTGAGGCTGGCCTCAAACCTGTGATCCTCCTGTCTTATGAAATCCTCCTTTATGTCTTATGTGATCCTCCTTTCTTATGAAAATGGTAACATTGAACCTTTTCAGGATTTTCTAAGTTCAAACAAATATTAGATATGCATGGTAATTGTGATAATGTAAATATGTTTAACTGTGCAGTTTTGGCCTTTTTCCTTCATAGGGCAATTCCTTCCTAACCTGGATTCCGCTGTCCTGGGTGAAAACTACTTTGATAGAACCTACCAGATGCTTCACCTTTTGGTTAAGGGAACTACACCTGTTGAAATCCACACTGCCACGGTCATATTTATTTCTTTCCAATTACCTGCTATAACAGAAGATGACTTTTATAACTCACAGAATCTAGTTAGAAATCTTGCCTTGTTCCTAAAAATATCAAGTGACAAAATCCGAGTCAGCAAAATAATAAGAGGCAAGAGTCTGCGGAGCAAGAGATCCACCGGAAACACAGTTGAGTTGGAGATTGGAGATCCTCCCACTCAGTTCTTAAGCAATGACACTGCAGGTATGAATAGTAGACTTTGAGAATGTATTTACCAGATTCACAACCATAAACAACCCTATCAGGGCCTGGTGAGCCAGACCTCAGAAAATCCCACCAATCCCACACCCTGAACCCTGTAAAGGCCCGGAGACTCTCTTCCCTCCTCTACTCCTGTCATCTCAACCTATTTTGAAATCATGAAGGAATTTTGGCCTCTGTTTTGTTATTGTAGTGATTACCAAATTAAACAAAAGAATTTGACCCATATAAAAGATCTGGGAAGATCTACCTAAGGACATGACTTTAAGGCTTAGAGATTAGGGATGGAAAGAGTCTGTCAACAAAGCTATTTTGGTTGGAAGAGCATAGGAAGCCTATAGGCTTGTGTTGCAACCAGATCTCCCATGATGTTCTCTGCCTAGAGTCAGGGTTGACATTCCTTCTTCAGCCCTGTACTTCCTTGGACTCATGGAGTCAGTGCTTTGGACTCCATGACTTAGACTGTGAACTTAGTCTCGGAGTTGAGGTGGGTCCATGGTCTACATGCCAATTACTCCCCAACTCGTAGAGATCTCTGGGAAGCCCCTATATGTAGTGAGTTCCCAAACTTACCACACTTTCACTAGATAGCAAAGAGGTTGTGATTTACTTCCTGTATGTGATCTAAATTTCCCCACATATAATCCCTCCCACTCCATTTCAAAAGTTTTAGCTTGTTATATTTATCCAGATAAATCTGACTGGGGGTGAAGCTCAGAGGTAGAATGTCCCCTGGGTTCAATTCCCAGTACTACACACAGTAATATGACTCTGTTGTGTTTTTCTCAGATACACTTAGAAAGCCTTAGAATTCTATAGTGTGATGGAGTGATGCAAACAAAACTAAAGTGAAAAGCTCTTATATGTCCTCACAATTCTATACTCTTATAATGCAGATGTCATACTGTTTCCCTACAGGTCAGATGCACCTATATGAACTCCAGGAAATTGCTGGTTCTCTTGGACAAGCTGTAATTTTAGGAAAAACCAGTAGTATCTTTGGTTTTAATATTTCTTCCATGTCTATTACCAATCCTATACCCAGCCCAAATGATTCTGGCTGGATTAAGGTAAGAACATGTAACTAGAAAACAATGCATTTTAGCTACTTAAAATATTGTTCCTTATTTCTTATTTTAACTCCCTTTTTCTATTTCAAGACAGTAACTATTTTTCTATTTAAAGACAGAGCATATGTCTTTGTATTTCATTGTTGGCTATTTTTTATGGGATCGCTAAAATGATAACAATGTTGTTTTAAAAAAACCTAGATTTAAAAAAAGGAGCATTATCTTCTAAACTCTGTATTGGTCCCAAGTGTGCTTTGCTTTGAATATTTATAACAATGCTTTATATATTTGATCCAGAGGAAATATTGTGACAATACTAAATTTACACATAGTGAACACATTTTTAAACAACAATGAATGTGTTACACGTAGCCTGGATGAGATGAGTTTGCTGCAGCATGCAGGTTATCGTTGGAGAACCACTTCCTTCTTCCTGTCCTTGCCAGGTGACTGCCCAACCAGTCGCAAGGTCTGCATTTCCCATTCACCACGTGGCCCTTGTGTCCTCGCTCTCAGTGGTCGTCCAACCAGTGGCAGCACAGCCAGGACAGCCGTTTTCTCAGCAGCCTTCAGTAAAGGCAGTTGATTCCGATGTAAGTCATAACTCAATTGTTTTGCCCATGGGAAGGAGTTGAGCTATAAATTCTGGAGGGTAAGCTGGCTTTGCTAATCTTAACACTGGCAGCCCAAGGATTGAATTTCTCCTTAGAAGTTGGTCTCATGCCTATGGATATCTTCTTTTACTCTTTTAAAGCCATTTCTTTTAAATGAAGTTGTTCTTCTGACCATGTTTGTGAACTCTGTGTGAGATAAGAAGCTTCTGCAGATTTTAAATTTGTTATGAGGCATGTTTAAAAATAAAGTTTAGTATATCTTTTCCAAGGAGCATGGGAAAGGGAAATTTTTTTCATTTTTTCTACTGTTTTTTTTTTCATTAGGGTAATTGTGTATCAGTTGGGATTACTTCACTGACTTTGAAAGCCGTGCTAAAGGACTCCAGTAATAAGCAAATCAGTGGCCTGAGTGGAAATACAACAATTCCATTTAGCAGTTGTTGGGCCAACTATACAGACCTCACTCCTCTTAGAACAGGTGAGTGGACTATTCTAGATCCTACCTATATACCCACAAATAGGAGAAATTATAATTGTCTTTTAGTGAACAAAACATTCTATGATACTTTGGTTAATTAACTATAAATCAAAATGCCATACTCTGCCTTGTTTCAGAAGACATTTCATGTAGCTTACAAAAGTATATTTCATATGCAAAACAGAGATTAAAATAATCAATTAAGGAAATTAAAACATAATTTGAGGATATATATAACAATCCTATCATGATTAATATTTTCTTTTTTATCCACTTGTATATTTATTTACTAAATCTGTGTTATATTTATAGTAAGAAAAATTATTGAATAGATTTTCAAATTCAAGAAAAGAGAGGATAATGTAGGTTCCTATAACTTGAATGCCAATGCAGGAGTTCAGAGTTGAACTAGAAAGTTGGCTATAGTCTTTCTGAAAGTCAATGCAAAGTAGAAAACATGAGCAGCATCATGATTCACAGAGTGCCTATGAAATGCACACAGGAGCTACTGTGGAGAATTATGACATGCTCTGAGATCAAATGACTCCTATGACTTCTCATGAAGTGTACCCAGTGAACCTGTGCTAGGTGACACCTTCAACGTTGACACAGTAAATCAGCCATAACTTCCACTGTGATGTTTCTTATATATGGGTTCATGGCAAAATTCCTCTTAGTAAAACCATTCTGTTGAGGCCCAAATGATATATATTTTTTAAAAAAGATTTCTGCTGGTGATGGATTACAGAGTACCTACTTGAGTAGACCTCCATTAATCTTTCGACCCAACATGGGGCCATTTAAGACCATTAGCAGCCTTAACTTCTGAAAAGGTTTTATAGTAGCACTCCCACTTTGTACCATTACTCTCTCCTGTGAAACACACACGCACACCTGAATAATAATAATAATAACAATAATAGTAGCTCTAAAGAGTAAAATAAGGAAAAGAAATTTCAAACACAGTCTGATTTTCAAAATAACTAAATATCAAAACTAAAATAATTACAAGGGATTTCCCCCTTATTTTTATTTCTTCATGCTTTGTTAATGCCCTGCACTAGGTATGTTCAGGCTGCCTACTGGGCACCAATATCTGAACCTAACATTTGATAAGAATCAAGTGACAATGAATTAAACATTGTGTTCTTGAACACATACCTAGAGTGTCCTAATGCTTGCTAATTAAGGGCAGAGCCAAATGTAACAGTTGGCCTAAATGGTAATAGGACTGGAACTTTCATGGGAAATGGGCACCTGACAGGAACGCTGCCTGAAGAGAAGGTTGCTCACCTGTTCATGAAGGTGGACCTAGTAAGTGCCAGGACAAAGACCTGACCTTGTGACCAAGTTCTTCAAAGCACCACCTCCAAACAGCAATGTTCCAAAGTAAGCAGGCTCACTAGAGTGCTAAATAAGCTTTGGCATTTTATTGTGGTACAAAATAATAATTAAAGCACTTTACTTGTATACAGTTTTTTTTTTCAGTACTGGGGATTGAACCCAGGGGCATTTCACCTCCAAGCCACACCCCCAGCCCTATTTTTTATTCTTTATTTTGAAATAGGGTCTCACTAAGTTGCGGAGGGCCTCACTAAGTAGCTGAGGCTGACCATGAACCCAGATCCTCTGGTCTCAGCCTCCCAAGTACTGGCATTACAAGCATGCGCCGCCACGCCCGGCTTATACAGAAAATTTTAAGAATTCAACTTTTCCCTTTGAGTGTATCTGACTTTCTATGGAGTCCTCTTTCCTCCTCCTCTCTCCTCGCTCTCGCTTTCGCTCTCTCTCTCTCTCTCTCGCTCTCTCTCTCTCTCTCTCTCCTTTGTTCTCTCTCTTCTTTCTCTCTCTCTGTCTCTCTCCCCTCCCTCCCTCCCTCCCTCCCTCCTTTCTTTCATCGAGTGTGGGACTCCAGTTTCCTGGTTATATATAATAAGGAAAGCCAAGTATACTGATCTCATCATTTTTAGATCTGCTAGCAGTTTGTAGATTAACCACAGTAAAATTATTAAAAAGCATATGTGAGAAATTAACAAAATGTCTTTCCCCTGACTCTTCCCAGTAGATGACCACACAATCACTGCAGGAAATCCTCTTGCAGGTCAGAGGTCAGCCTGATGTGTCAGCAGCAGCTGCACCCCTCCTCCACAAACACCCCCATAAAGAGCCAAGCAGGGCCACCTGGGTAGAGGAGATATGAGTTGTGGGTTTTAGTACAGAAAATAAGGATGTGAGAATTGGGTGAGAAAAGGGTAGGAGAAGAGAGAAGTAAAAGTCAAAGACTGCATCTTTGACTACTGTAGATAAAGACAGTACTGCTAATGAACCTTTGGGACATGTTTGTCAAGCAACCGATGTGATGTTCAGTGCTCGTTTCAGTTCCTTTTTCCATATAACAAACCAGCTTAAAATCGAATGGCTTAAAACAACCATTCCATTCGCTCACAATTGTGTGGTCCGGAATTTGGGCCAGGAAACCTTGTCTCTGCTCAGTGGTGTCTGGGGCCCTAGCAGGGCTTTCCACTAGCTGTGACTGGCTAGAATGGCTTGGTTGGGGTCATGGCTCTGATATCTCGATTCTGGATTTTGGCTGAGTCCTTCAGTTCTTCTCCATGTGGTCTCTCCATGGGGCTAGCTTAAGATTCCTCACAATACTGTGGAACAGGAAAACCAAAATGAATTGTTAAAAAGAAAAAAAAACCTAAATGCTTTACTTATCAAAAGCATTCAGGAGAGCCAGGCATGGTGGTGCATGCTTATAATCCTAGTACTTGGTAGGCTGAGACAGGAGGATCACAGGTTCGAGGACAGCCTCAGAAATTTAGTTAGGCCCTCCACAACTTAGTGAGATCCTGTTTCCAAATAAGAAATAAAATCAGTCTCGGGGTGTAGCTCAGAGGTAGAATGCCTCTGGGTTCAATTCCCAGTACCACACACACAAAAAAAAGCATTCAGGAAAAAATACACACGCCACAAACATTTGGGCTTTTTTTTCAGACTGAAAAAAGGGAAAAACTTAAGTACAGCCTTGTCATGAATTTTCAGTGGCAGAAAACTCTACAGAACAGTGTTCATACATCTTGAAAGTTATAGAATGCATTGCTGCTATTTCTGAAAGCACAAATGTGATCATGATCTAATTATATCCTCTCAGAAAAAGAAAGGAAGAATATAAACAAACGGCTTTTTAAAAGCAGATAATCGATAAAACAGAGTAAGAACTTACAAGGTTGTAAAAGTATTGCAACCCTTCTCTATGTGGTAAATACTATTAATGATAGCAGTAGTCCCAGAAGAAATTATGTCAGGCAAAAATATTGATTATCTCATATTCAAAACTGTGGGGAGTTTTAACATACAGACTCAAAAATATTTGGATGAATTCTTTATCCTTCATACTTTAAACACAGGTGACATTGTTTTCCCAAGATGTCTATCTGAGGAAGGAAGGAGGGAAGGAAGGAAGGAAAGGAGGGAGGGAGGGAGGGAGGGAGGGTCAGTGTCAATGATGCAATATGAAAAATAACATACAACTTAGGCAAATGTGGAAGATGGTTAAAATTGTTCAATCTTAGTGGAGGGGGCAGGGGTATTTGTTACATTATTCTTTCAATGCTTCTGTAGTTTGAAATTTTTCAAAATGGGAGGTTCAGTATCCATCCCCACCTCTCTTAAATGGGGCTGAGGCTCCCCCACCCCTGGGTTAGGTGTGCAGGGATGAAACAGAGATTCAGTGTTCTCACCTGCCTTCCTTGTCCTGCATTTGAAACAGCCTGTCTCCTGTCTAGGAGAGAACCCTAAGAAGTAGGTAATGCTACTGCACAAAGAAAATCTACCCAGGATCCCCTGCCCATGGGTAGTGGGCAGATTGCACTTTTCTCATGGGGTGACCTTCTCTACATTCATTTATGCTTACACTAATTCATTTGACTCAATTTCTAAAAATACTTCACTAGGGATTAAACACTATGTTTAAGTCTATGAAACCCAAATAGGAACTGTCTGAAAATAAACAAGGAAGTCAACCACTATGATGCTTCTGTTCTTTTTCCTAGGAAAAAATTTTAAGATTGAATTTCTCCTGGATAACATTGTTCAGGTAGAATCCAGAACTTTCAGCCTGCTAGCAGCGCCTGTTTCTGGCGGCAGCGGCAGCGGCAGCAGCACCAGCAGCAGTGGCACCAGCGGCGGCGGCAGCAGCAGCAGCACCAGCAGCAGCAAAGCATCGACTGTGGGCACCTCTGTCCAGATCATGACTATAGTAATGAGCTGTCTAATGGCAAGAGCATTGCTCTTGGAAATATTTATGGCTGCAGTTTTTTTATTTTGAATCTAGTTACAAGTAAGTACAGTTCATTTTTACATAATGTATGTTTCCATATATGCAGGTGCCAGTAAATGTCTCCTAAGGAGAGGCTGTGTGCACAGCACATGTGTGGCACCACTGGAGACATGAAGAAGTAGCAGCCTCAATGGCAGGGACAAGAGAGCCCCACAGGAAATATTATTCACATTATGTGTTGGTGAATAGAAGGTGGGGAATGAGAAGTGCAGGTAGTGTCACAACTCTGTGGCCAGGGGCAGACACATGGCTTGAGATACTTCAGGCAGTAATGTGATCACTTGACTGAAAAGCCCAGAAGGAGTCTGATTTCAGCCACAGCTAGACCCAAGGACTCAAGTGATACTATCCAGAGCCTGTGTCTCGCCATCTCTTGGCTCTATTCTACTTAACAGTAGCTTCACTCCCAGGCCGACTCCTCTCCCCAGTCTTCAAGGCAAATGTACTTAGGAACATCTTCAGGTTTACATGAGACCACCCCACCAGCCAATGCAGGAAGCAAAAACATAGTCCCCAACAGATCCAGCAAAGATCCCACAGCTATGCCACTGACCTGGCTTGGGACACATGCCTGTCACTGAACCAGCCATTGTGGCCACAGGCTTCTAATTAGCTTGGCCTGGGTCGGTAGGGTAAAGGAGCTGAGAATGGTGGAAGTCAAGGTGCTGGTACCACACACGGCAGACAGACATGGTGAATGTTAGGGAAAGTAATATGAGATAGAGTTCCCCATGGACTAGGATGACTAGAGACTATCGCAAATGTCACTCCCCCAGCAACACATGAAAGTTGCTACTGTTATATAAATTGTGTAAGATTTGGAGAAAAAGGGGAAAGGTACCCAAAAAGAGGGCTAAGGAAAGAGCAATGAAAAAGCGGAAGTGGAAAAAGGCATCTTCAACTACACATGCTCTACACTGAATTCTTCGTTTTCTCTTTCCAAATGTATTCTCCTGCTACCCAATCTCAGTTTACGACAGTGCCATCTTTTCTGCTCCTTCAGGTTGGTACCTCTTAGACTTCTCCCTTTCCTTCAAGCTCCACATCCCTTCAAGCCTCTGTGCCATCTTTATCCAACCATAATGCCTCGTGTCCCTCATTTAAAGTCTCACTGCTGTGCTTACAATGTTTTTACTTCTCACCTGACCTATTATAACAGCCCTCTGAATTCCTTGCTTAAAAACTCCCTTGCTTAGAGTTGTTCCTCCATGTTGATGTTAGATTTGGCTTCCTGAAGCACAAGGTCATGCAGCTACAATGGTAATTTTGAATCTCTAAAGATCCATCACTACTCTCAAAATATAATCAACACCAAAGGCTCCACCACCAGTTTTGAAGACTGACTCCTTGTTCTAGTTCATTCCTAGAAAAGATTCTTCTCATCCTGCATCTTCCCTCTACCTGGGCTGTGTCCTCTGCATCTGCTCATCAAGTGTATCTCTGGGTTCTGCTCAAATTCTACTTCCTCAAGCAGGTTTCCCTTCTTCCTTCCCACTCTACAAAGTATTTAATTTCCCTCTCCCTTTCTCTAGTATACTTGTATTAAACTTATACTCAAATCTATCTCTCCCCCCAAATTGTGAGAAATTAGGAAACCATGTGTTTTACATATTATAGGTGCTAATAAGATGGTTTAATTGAGTTCATCTCTTCAAAGGAGAGGAAATCCTTGCCTCCAACTTAAGGAGAAATGTTGAGTAGGAGTAGTATAGGCAAATTGTAAAGAACTTTGATTGGCAGATTTTTTGTTTTTTGCAGTACTGAGGATTGAACCCAGGGGCATTCTACCTCTGAGCCACACCCCCAGCCCTATTTTTTATTCTTTATTTTGAAACAGGGTCTCACTAAGTTGTGGAAGGCCTCACGAGGTAGCTGAGGCTGGCCACGAACCCGTGATCCTCTTGTCTCAGCCTCCCAAGTACTGGGATTACAAGGGTGCACCACTACGCCCAGCTCTGATTGGCAGATATTAATCAGTTTGCAATTGATTTCATAGAGAAGAGTTTCTGACAGATTAATTAAATGAAAGCATCACAAAAGAAATATTAATATGGTTGAGGAAGAATTTGAGGTAGGGTAACAATTTAGAAGGATACTGTGTTAGTCACCTTTTTGTTGTTGTGACCAAAATATGTGACAAGAACAACTTAAAGGAGGAATGATTTATTTTGGTTCATGGTTTCAGAGGCTGAGTCCATGGTTGGCAGCTCCAGGGCAGAAACATTATGATGGGAGGGAGTGATGAAGGAAAGCTGCTCAGCGAATGGCAGCTGGGAAACACACACACACACACACACACACACACACACACACACACAGGCCAAGGATAAGATATAGTCCCCAAGGGCAGACACCCAGTGACTCACTTTCTTCAACCATCCCCCCACCTGCCTACAATTTTCACCTCCCGGTAATCCATTCATCTATCAATGCATTAATCTACTGCAGAGGTTAGAACCCTCATGATCCAATCCCTTCCATTTAATTTTATTATTGTTTTATTTTTTATATTATTTTATTTTATTTATTTTATTTTATTTTATTTTATTTTATTATTTTATTTTATTTTGCAGTACTGGGGATTGAACCCAGGGGCGTTCTACCTCCGCGCTACACCCCCGGCCCTATTTTTTTACACTTTATTTTGAAACCAGGTCTCATCAAGTTGCGGAGGGCCTCACTAAGTAGAGAGAGAGAGAGACAGGGAGGGAGAGAGAGAGAGAGAGAGAGAGAGAGAGAGCTGAGGCTGACCACGAACCCCGATCCTCTGGTCTCCGCTCCCAAAGTACTGGGATTACAAGCGTGCGCCACCACGGCCGGCCAATCCCTTCCTTTTTAAAAGCCCACTTCTGAACATTGCTGCATTAGGGACCAAACCCTTCAAACATGGGACCTTGTGGGAATATTCCAGATCCTATTCCTAGTGGATACTGAAGTTTTTCAAGTAATAAAATCCAGGATTAGATTTTAAATTTAAATAAAAGAAGGTCAGGATTAAGCCGGGCATGGTGGTGCATGCTTGTAATCCCAGTACTTGGGAGACAGAGACAGGAGAATCACAGGTTCGTCGCCAGCCTCAGCAACTTAGTGAGGCCCTCTGCAACTTAGTGAGACCCTATTTCCAAATAAAAAAAATAAAATAGGGTTGTGGGTGTAGCTCAGAGGTAGAATGCCCCTGAGTTCAATCCCAGCACCAAAAAAAAAAAAAAAGAAGGTCAGTTCTGAGAGTAACAAAACAAAATGGAGGCTAAAACCAATGACTGGGGCTTCAAGAACAACCATAAAATGGAAAGGAGAAAATGCTTGCGCCTCTCCTAATGGCAGAAACTGTTAAGGGATAAGCACACTTTGCAGAGACCTGGCCCATCTTCTCGCAGCTGAATATAGAAGGGTAGAACGGTGCAGTTGGAGGGTTGGAGCTGAGGGGCAATAAATGATTGACACACAAGTTATGTTTAGGCCAGTTTTCTTGTCTCCAGAATTCTAATTAAAGACAGACCAGTTCTTTATTCTATAATAACATAACAATATTGCTTAAATTCACTTTTCCTCAAAGTATTAAAATATAAAATCTAGTTGGTTAAATGTATAAGTATTGCTTAATATATACTTGTACATTTTGTCTCTTCTCATTAAATGCATTTTTTCCAATTATCTTCACTGACTTTCATTCTGTTTGTTCCTGACAACTTTGGTATTTTACTAACAAAGAAAATTCTATTTTCAAATCAGTTTCTGAGACATTTTTAGGACTTTTTCCAAATAAAAAAGTTAATCAATGGCTTCTCCTTTCTACTAAATAATCTACCACTTTGAAATTGAGACATAAAATGATTTAAACGCCCTTAGTACATTTAAATACTGGGTTATTTTATAATTTTGCATTCTGACTTAACAATACTTTGCTTTTATAGTTCACTAAATAAAATAGCAAAGCTCTAATATGATAAATACAAAAAATGTATAAGCACCACAATTCTCTTTCCACATTTTTACCAAAAAAGTATTACTGGTTTTAATATAGAATTGGTAAACTTTGAAATACTCACTTTCAAGCTGGGCATGGTGGCACATGCTTGTAATTCCGAACTTGGGAGGCTGAGACAGGAGGATTCCAGGTTCTCGGCCAGACTCCCCTGCTTAGTGAGGCCCTTCCACAACTTAGTGAGAGCTGGTTTCAAAATAAAGAATAAAAAATAGGGTTGGGGGTGTAGCTCAGAGGTAGAATGCCCCTGGGTTCAATCCCTGGTACTGCAAAAAAAAAAAAAAAGAAATACTTACTTTCAAACATTACTTTTCCATGTTAGCCATACCATGAAAAATTTAAAATGTGAAAATTAATGAAACATATTTTAAATCATACTGTATGTGATTACTGCTTTTTAATTTTTGTAATGTTTTCATTTTTCAGGGAGCAACTAAAGTGCTGTTCCAAAGCACAGGCTGAAAACAAAAATACAAGAATTGCTTACTTATGAGCCATTTTGATGCATGACAAGGAATAATCTATAGCATTTTCAAGAAAGTATGCAAAAATATTTTTATAATATTTACAATGTACTAATTAGCTTTAATCACAAAGAAAATATTTCTTCAAAATATAAATTGCTTTTGATTCTTTATATTTGTATGTTCTTATTTCATTTAAAAAAACTTTCAGATATCTCTGATTTGGAAGATCTGCCACCTCCTAGATACTGTACCAACAAATCATAAAATCCTTTAATGAGTTTAGAGAATTTGTCTAGTTCTGAATTAAGCTCTTTAGATCAGGTTGGAGGCATTTTGAGTTTTTTTAAATTTATTTAAGGGGGGCAAGGGAGCTGGTTTTCTCTATACATTCATGAGCCTCTAATTTCCAATAAGTTGTTCCAATTTTGAGGATTTGGGAGATGTAAGATTGTTTTAGATCTTACTCACACTGAACTACTGTTTTTCAGATCCACAGAAATCCAGGAATTCTAGACTTTCTTAATTTCTGATCCTGCCAAACCTTGTCCAATATTCTTTTTTTTTTTTTTTTTTTTTTTTTTTTT
>PVJS01044238.1:0-16739 GCA_004027185.1 Glis glis | reverse complement strand
TTGCTAGGTAGAGAGAGAGAGAGAGAGAGAGGGAAAGAGAGACAGAGAGAGAGAGAGAGAGAGAGAGAGAGAGAGAGGAGAGAGGAGAGAGAAAGAGATTGATCGATCAATCGATTGATCGCGCGCGCGTGCATGCGCGGTGAGGTTGGCCGCGAACCTGGATCCTCCGGTCTCCGCCTCCCAAAGTACTGGGATTACAAGCATGCGCCACCACGCCCGGCTTATAACCAGGCTTAACATGGACTGGACCCCTGAAATCTCCAGAACTGTGAACTGTGAGCAAATAAATCTTCCTTCCTCTAAGTTGTGGTGGTCAGGTGTTTTGGATTACAGCAGTGAGAAGGCTGACTAACAAACCCACTCTACTCAGGCACACAGACCTCCTTGCTATTTCTAGTATATTCCAAGAATGAATTTAAACAATGCTATACATTATTCACAGGACTTTATGTCTGAGTTAACATTCTCACTGCTCTAAACCAAAACAAATGACTATACAACTTAGAGAAAGGAAGGTTTATTTATTTACTCACAGTTTTCTTTGGAGATTCTGAGTTCAGTCCATGTGAGGCCATGGTCTGTGGATTTCAGGGCATGGCATCAGGAAGCAGAGAGATGAGGGAGTAGGGCTCTGCTCTCACATTATGGAAGCTAGAAGTAGAAAGAGCAAACAAGCAAGGGGATTCAAAGACAAAGCACAGTCCCGAAGGCCACACTCACAGGGACCCACCTTCTCCAGCCACACCCCACCTGCCTAAGTTACCACCCAGTAAATCTATTACAATGGATTTATACCCCCATGAGATTATAACCCCATGACTTAATTACATCCACTCTGAACATTAATACATGAGCTCTTCAGGGGACATTCTATATCTAATCATAACAATGTTGATGGCTCCCTGAATCCTATCCACAAATATCAGCTTTTCTTCCCCCTATTCCGATAGCACACTTCTTTGATGAAATACACCATGAATTGGTAGACTGAGTTTTAGAGTTAAAGGATCTCTAATCATTCTTTGGTAACTTCAGGTCAACCTTAGTGAGTGAAGATGTATGAGACAAGACCATCCTTCTTATTCAGTAAAGTGGGAAGAAACAAACACATAAGAAGATAATTATAACAACAAGTGGTGGGTAGGGATAGAGTTCAAGGTATGATGAGAGCACAGAGGAGTGCTTTAATTCACTGAGGAGGGTCAGGTGTGACTGTGCAGAGGAAGCCATGTCTGAGTGATTTGAATCTCCTGTCTACCACTGCAACACCATGACCTTAGGCATGCTGCAGAAAATCTGACATCAATATGCTCAGTTGTAAATTTGAGATGATAATACCTGTTTCACTAGTTTGTTTTGGGAGTCAATAGAGATGATAAATGCTCATTAAAGTGTCATGGGAATGTTACCTATAGCTATTATCATTCTCTAGCCTCTCGCCTAACACGATCTGTACAGAAACAAGTACTTAAAAAAGTGTAGTGTCTGTTCATACAGCTTCAAGCATTTGAAGAAATGAACTTCTTAGCTCAGAGCCCAGAGTTCAATATCTTGAAAAACTTAAGTGCTTCTCATTTTTGTTCTAAGCCTCACACACATCATTTTGAAGAAATGAACCATATTTGGTTGAGGGTGATGCTATCATGTTCATCTACACAAACTCAGTCAATATGCATTGATTTGTGCTCTAATATTCATGAAACAATGGCTCGGTTCAAAAGCGATCCGCTGCATTTCGGTCTGTTTTAATGCCGCAAATGAACAGCTAATAGAGCTGTAGTTAATGATGACTACATCAGAGAGAACACTAATGCAGCAGCCCGATTGACTACAAGAAGCACGGGAAGAAACAGTGCGTGTGAAATGCCCCTGGCAATTAATCCCCCCCTAACATTTTCTGTATTCACTGTGTGTAGATGGATGAGGTGGATAATGTTGGGAAAAACAGAGGTGTTTGTTAAGATTTCTGTACTTGACTTTAAACACAAGACTTGCCTATAGCTTCCCCCTACAAAATACTAGATATCTTGTGCTTCTTTGTAAGATACCTGATAAGGAAAAATCTCTTAGAAAAAAAGTATGAATTGGGTGTTATAGCAGTTTTTTTAAAAAAAATGATCACAAATTCTTTGATACTGCTTCCATCAAGAGATGAGAGCTACATGTCTCACCCTTGAACACAGGCAAACCTGTGCCTGCTTTGATCAACAAAACAAAAGTGATGTTCTATGATATCCGAGGCTGGGTCACAAAAGCCCAGGCAGTTTCAGCTGGTTCTCTTGGAACTCCCACTCTCCTGGTGTCCCCTCTTGGGACACTTCCATTCAGAACCCAACTACAAAAAGCCTGTTCCCTGCAGAGAGGTCGTGTGTATATGTTCCTATCAACAGCTCAGGCTGAACCCAGCCTTTGGACCACCCCATCCCACATTCCAGACATGAGAATGAAGAATTTCCAAATAACTCTAGCCCCCCTTCACTTGAGCTGCTGCTGCTGCTCAGCCATCTGAGTCTTCCTGGCTAAGGCATCAGCTTTGTGCAGCAGAGATATACCATTCCCATTGTACCCTGTCTGAATTCCTGACTGCAGTTATTTTACATGACTACATTTCAGGGTGCTTTGTTTTACAGCAATAAATAATCAGAATGGCGGTTCAGAGAGGCTATAAATGGTAAGGACGAAAATATGTAACATTTAGATAACCAAAAGAGATGAATGTGTTTGTTCATGCTAGAAGCTATTCGGAGCTCATCTGAACAGACAGGGAGGTTTCTAGATATAGAAGGTCAGTCAGACTCAATAGCCAAAAGATTTTTCAATAAGATGCTAAGACTACTCATTTTTCTAGCACATACCCTGAGATGTGCAATAGTGTTTTAACTACATTTGCTAACTTGCCAATCAAGTCCAGAAGACAAAATAATCAGTTGTTGACTGTATTATTTTGATCACAGTCTCATTCTCTAGATATGAGAGAAGAATTAGAAAGAGAAAATGCAGGTGAATGGTCTTCTGTTAACTCTCACCTCGATCCTTGCTTTACAAAACTACTTAACTACTTTTTCTCAATGCTTATAGAGAAGATGCAAACTTAAGTTTCAAAAATTTAGATCTTTATATAGGTTAAAGGACAAACACCAAAAAATATGAAAATAAATGTTCATAACTGCCAAAATCTTAATCTTTTAAATATATTTGACATATTTAACCTTAATGAAAAGGTTATTTTTAATTGTTGAGATTCCCCCTAACCTCAGTTTAACTCAGCATTTTTTTAAAAGATTTTTCATTGCTAATTAACTTTCAAAAAAGCAGAAGATATCTCCTTGTGCACTGAAGGTTGTAATTTTCCAAAGCTTTGACTTTTGTTTAATACCCCGTAAAGAACATTGTATATTTTTGCTGAATTTTAAAATGCTACCATTCTGCGAGGTAAAGAACTAAGTGCTAAGTGAAATGTGAAACCAAAATCTTCCTGGGAAAATGTGCTCCTGTGAGAGAAAAAAATAAAAATGTGCCAGATATCTCTCTACAAAGAAAGGAAGGACATTCGCCCTAATGTCTATCCCAGGAATAACCTCCCTCAGGAGAATTTTTGAAAGGATGTAGGCATTTGAATGTCTTGAACTAAATTAGTTAATTAAAAATATGGGTGAGCAAAGCCCACTGAGGTTAAAGGGAGAACAATCATCAGCAACCATTTATCATGGTGCCCTGTTCAAGGATTTCAAGATACCTGATTAACAGTGGCAATTCTCATTTAGATTCATTATCTGATGGAGCCGGAGTTGTTATTGATCCGACTGCTGACCTCACGGCATTCTTAGACTGTGACAATAATAATCTCTCCAGATAGCGTGCCTGCAGTCATTGACAGTTTCAGTAATGATTAGATGAAACAGATGACTAAATAGCTAATTCCAAAAAACACTCAGTCTATTTCTATTGATGCTTCAGACTTTCCACATACTTCCTATCTAGATTTTATCTTTCCTTCCTGCCTTCTTTCTTCCTTTCCTCTTTTAAAATGATACATTAATTTTTTAAAAAAAAAAAGTAAGTTTTAGTTGAGTTCAATTGTTGAGGAGAAACTTTTCCACTGCCTTCTTGGGTTCAATGCCTGAGGCCCTGCAACCTTAACTGACCAAAGATATATTAACAGGAGAAAAGGAACACAAATGTATTGATATTTCACATGCAAGGGTGTTCACAGAGAAGAAATGAAACTCAAAGAAGCAGTTAGGCTGGGCGTGGTGGCACACACTTGTAATCCCAGTAATTGGGAGGCTGACACAGGAGGATCGCAGGTTCGCGGCCAGCCTCAGCTACTGAGTGAGGCCCTCTGCAACTTAGTGAGACCCTGTTTCAAAATAAAGAATAACAAAATAAGAATAGGGCTGGGGGAGTAGCTCAGAGGTAGAATGCCTCTGGGTTCAATCCCCAGTACTGCAAAGAAGCAGTTAGACTTTGGGGGCTTGTATACTATGTTAATAAAGAAAGGAGGTTTTGTTCTGAAGAATGATAATTTGTGACAAAGGAGCTAAAAACATCTGGGCGAACTAATGGAATTAAAGGGCTATTATAGTAAGGTTTGTTTATGCAGATTTTTATCCCTTCCAACTCTCTATGCATGTTATTAAGAGTTGCTCTTCTCTTCCTCCTTTGGGGGTGTGGGGAACATCTTCACAAAGGGGAATTTATGTCCTGTTTGTGTTAGAGTAGGTAACTAGGTAGACAAGAGCAAGGGGAAGTAGGGAAAAGAAATTTAGTGCCTGGGCAACACACAACTGGCCATTACACCACCCAGAGACTATCCAGGCACTGCCTTCGTGAGGTCAGAGAGTTCCTTCCCAATCTGGGCGAAAACCGAATGTAGCCATTCCCAGGGACTAGAACATGCAGAGACTACTAGAGCTTTACCCACTAAATGACCTCGGGATTATGACCTGTCCCCTAGGGTTTCGCTTAGGTAGTGATGGGAAAAGTTCCCACATGGCAAAATTGGCACAGGCACACTAAACCTAGGCAAGAAATGAATGTGACCAGCCCAAATAAATAGTTCAGGAGCAAGGCAGATCCCAGTTGTTCAGGCCATAAAAACTCACAATGCAGATGACACCAGGCCACCCCTCTCTTGGGACAGCCTGCTCCCCATTCTCTGGAATATACTTTCCCTTTGCTGAATAATTCCCTTTATGCTTACTTACTCTGTGTCTCTTGACTGAAATCTTTTTTAGAAAGACAAGAATCAAGGAACCTGCATCCAGCAACACTTTCAGGTGGACAAAGAAGGGGAGTAGAGAACTTCTCCTGCATTTGTTGATTTTCTTTTGTTTCAGCTCCAAATAACTCCTATACCAAAGTAGCACATACTTGTACCTCTTCAATATCTTTACTTCCGTTCCATCACATCTTAATGACAGACTAAGAATGTCTTCTACATTGACTACATAAAATGATAATTTAACACAAAAGGGAAAAGCTCAACCAAGTATTGGGTTTAAAAGACTATAGTTTTCAGGAGGAATGGGATGTAGACATGAAATCAATGCTTTCAGAACTTTTCTACTAAAAATTCATGGAATGTCTGAGAACAATGGACTTGAGCTACATGGGCTTGCACACAATGCTAAAACATCTGGAGGGGAAGTAGAAAACACAAACAATTGTCCAGATATTTTGTCTACACAAAATTCATCCATCCAGATGTTTGCTTTGCCAGACCAAACATCTAGATGATTCGTGGAATTCTATCTGTGCATGTGAACATGCCTTGTCTACTCTTATTTAACAATGAGCCACCTCCCCCAGGACTGGGATTCTAAACAGCCTGTCTCTCCTACCCAGCTCTTTGTTTTCTTCAACTGTATGTGTATATGTTTTTAAAGTACAAATGAAAGAAAAACAGCACACTGGGTCCTCTTATTTTGGAGTCAAGGGACTGCAGAACAATGGCTTGTTGGTTTGTATTTTCCTTGCAGCACCTAGCACACCAGGTGCAGTTAATAAACATTAAGCCATCAAATAAATCAGAATTCCAAACTGTGGTCTGCATTGAAGAATACATTATACCCAGCCACTTTTGCAGGAGGGTGAATTAAAAAAAAAAAGGCTGAATTGATTGGATTTTCTCGAACATTAATGTGCATACAAATCTCCTGCGGATATTTTTACAATGCAGATTCTGATTCAGTAGATCTGGGCTGGGGCCCAAGACGCTGCATTTCTACCAAACTTCCAGGTTACACTGAGGTTATGGGTCCATATCTGAGTAGCAAGCAGGTGGATTATTGGCAAGGGGGAAAAAACTAAATCTCCCCCTTCACCAATTCCAAAACAGATTTATTGTAAACAATATCCCCAATATATTTAATTATCAAAAGACATGTTTAATTAAATAAAATACTATTTTTAAACCTAAAAAATTGAATAAATCTAAATCATCAAAACATTATAAAGTACCTAGCACACATGAGGCCCTGGGTTCAATCTCCAATACCAAATAAATAACACAAAAATATGCCTAAAGTAGAATCTGTAATCTAAAACTGAAAGGGCTATTTGCCTGGGGAAAAACAATCGTTTACAAAAATACTAATAAATCAGAGTTGATAAAAGATACAAAAACAATAAGCTAAGCATACAAATGCAAATCAATAAGTAGATTCTTTAGTACCTGTCTTAGACCAACCTCTCCCGACACCCAAAATTGGTCTTTCAGGCCCACTTAGAGAAAGAAGAATGAAATTATAAATTAATTACATCTTCAAGCATGGCTAGTCAATAAATCCTTCCATGACTTCAATAGATTGAAAGACTAGATTATCTGTTTCAAAAAAATCTTTATGATTCAGAATTACATAAAGCAATTTCCTAAATTATTTCCTTCACCATTCTATCTAAATCATAAAATAGTGTTTGACACAGGGGGATAAAAGTTACTTGGTTTAATCAACACTGAACTCAAACACTTTGGTGAAACACTCTGGGGTTGTAGAACTAACCTGGTATGGATTCCAACATAGATCTTGTAGTCTAATAGGGAGAAAATATGCATACATAAATAACTAGAATATGAATTCACAGTGCAGTAATTGTCATGAGAAATATGCAAATAATGGGTTTTAGAAATTAAGATGAAGCATGAGCTGAATTGTGGTTTCTTCCAAAAGTTTCTCAAAATGAAACACTGTACCTGGAGAGAATACTTAATTTTCTGAAAACAACTCAAATCCTATAACTTAATGATCATGAGAATTCCCTTTGATGTATCCTCTTCCAATTCAGGCCAGAAGGGATCCTCATCTGATGCAAATGCCCAGAGAGTATAAAAACAGTCCCAACAATTTCCCAAGGGAATGCCTGCAATGCCCAGTCACACTTTCCCAGAGCGTCTATTACCTGTGCTATGCTGGAAATTGTTTAACAATCCACTCTTGAGGGTGAGGGGAGCTCTGATAGTAGCCTTCACTGATTTTAGTGATGTAAATTCTTTCACCATGACGGATCTCAGGTTACTGATATGAAGACACTGAACTCTAGTTGGGAAGGTATGTTCACAATCAGCCCTCACACATAACTGATAGCATCTGCCCTTACTGGTCAAGAAGGCTGCAGGCTCTGGAGAAAAACTACCTGGAACTTACTTCTAGATTCCAATACCAATCAGCTACAAAACCTTTGGTTAAGTTATTCAACCTCTCTGGGCTTCTGTTTCTTCCTTTATAAATGAGGAATACTAATACAATCTGGTTGTTATAAGGAATAAGTTATTATGTACAGTTAGGGGTTATCAGTGTTAACCATAAAAATTATATTGAAAATCTTTGGGTAGTTGGGCATGGTGGCACACACCTGTAATCCCAGTATTTGGGAGGCTGAGACAGGAGGATCACAAGTTTGAGGACAGCCTTAGCAACCTAGTGAGACTCTCAGCAACCTAGCAAGATCCTGTTTCAAGATAAAAATGGTTTGGGGGGTGGAGCTCCAAGGTAGAATGCCTTTAGGTTCAATCCCCAGTACCATACACACATACATGCACACACACACACACACACAAAGAAAACATTTGGATAACTTTCTAATCACAGTCACCATTCACAAGGTCTTTCCATAAAGTAATATTTCTTACATTTTTTAAAGAAATAGTCCTACTAGTCATCTCCTTCTGAACACCATTAAAACTCTAAACATTGAGTGAGCCAGGCTTGGTGGCACATGCTTACAATCCAGTACTTAGGAGGCTGAGACAGGAGGATTGTAGGTTTGAGGACAGCCTCAGCAAATAGTGAAACTCTCATCAACCAAGCAAGACCCTGTTTCAAGATAAAAATAAAAAATAGGGCTGGGGGTGTAGCTCAGAGGTAGAATGCCCTTGAGTTCAATCACTAGTGCCACAAAAAAATAAATAACTTTAAATTTTAAAATAAGATGGTCTGCATTATCATGAAAATACTGGCTTGGGGGGACTATTATGTGAATACTCTGAAAGACTTATCAAACAAATCCATTCACTATTGCGTCTAATAAAAAAATTCATTTGACATACTACTTATAGATTATACCACTCATTTGGGATTTGGACTTATTCTGCCTTATCTTGGTCTCTAATTGCATAGTATCACAGCAGAATATTGAAGCCAGGATATGACCTTGAACTGCAGCTTTGTATACTATCTTAATCCCCACTGGCATTCACCGCACTTAGGGGTCAGATCATAAGCTACTTGGGGCAGAGTTAGGTTCTATCTATCATTATATCTTTCCACTACCTCTTTCAGGAACTGGTTCATAGTACTTTGGTATTTGTTGAATTAAGATGACTGAATACTTTTTCTCAAAATAAGTTTCATTAACTTATTCCCATAAGAATCAAAATAAGAATTTCAAAGCCGAAATGCTGGTAACTACACCCCTTCTTTTAGAGAATCATAAGTATATTAACATAAGAAAAAATCTACAACATTTTGTGGTTAAGAAACATATTTAAAATTATTTAGCCTAAAATTTTCTATTCAAAGAACTCCTACTCATAAGGTAATTCTAAATGGTATCATCTAATCCTGGACATTATTTCAATGTAAAATGGGTACTATTAATAATTATACCAAGCATCAGGCATAAACTGGGACTACATCAGGTGAACCTGCTTATGAACATCCTTTGGAAGTAGGTGGAAATTCCCACAACTAAGGATCAAACTTTAGAAAACAAGGGTTGTATTAGAAAACAAGGGTTTGTATTCAAAGGTCTTGAATCCTGAAATTAAAACAACTAACTGGTTGACTTTTCACAAAGATGAAAGGAAACTCTAGACTCCCATGCTTCTCCCGAAATGTCATTTTATAATATGGAAAGTACTGACTTCCTGTACAAACAAGTTTAAATCAGATGTCAACTGGGGACCCTCTGTCTCTTGGGAAATGTAGGAATAATTGTCTTGAGTCCCCCAACAGTTTCATGGCCTAGTAGAAGGCCAAGATTCTGCTGCAAAATTTCTACAAATTCCTGACAAGAACAACTTAGAGAAAGAAAAGTTTATTTTGGCTGATGACTTTGGAGGTTCAGTTCATGGTCTGCAGGCTCCAAGGCAGAAACATGACAGCAGGGCAGAGGGAAATTGCTCAATTCATGGCGGGCGGGGGAGGGGGAGCTGCCAGAGGCAGATATAATCCTCAAGACCACAACCCCAATGACCCACCTCCTTCCAGCATGCCCCACCCCTCAACCTTGTTTCATCGGGGACCAGTGTTTGAACACATTAGTTGTTAGGGGCACTCCACATCCAAACCATAACACTCACAAGCCTACTTCTCTTGACTTTCTCTGCCATTTGGGCTGGTGATTCCTCTGTGTCATACCACATTAATGCAGACATAAAACATAGTACTGTTCAGTTCCCCCAAAACAGGTGCACTCTCAAACAGATCTTAGAATATTTTGAAAAGGTATTATGAGAGGGAAAAGGGAAGATTTACTTCACATCAATGCAAATAATATCATAATTAAGTTACAGTGTTCTTAAAAATATTTGGCTCTCCATCATATGAATTTTCACTGGCTTCCCTATTATCTTCTTGTTCCTCATCCCTATTCCTCTACCTTTCTCTTTCCTCTTTCTGTCTTCTCTCCTTCTCTGTACTGAACATTTAGCCACAAAATTATTTCCTTTATGCTTTAAAAATATAATAACTTTCTCACCCTGAAGGCTCTGTATCAACTAATATCCTCACCTATGATATGATACAAGTGCGGGGTAGGTGTTAGGGGGAGGGATGCTCTATCCCACTATCCCAATCATTCTTCTAATGAAGATAAAGCACACTTTGAAAAGAATCCAGGTGAAGATAATATTCTGTGCCCCGTTAAGCAATTGTACAGCTCAATTAGAAGGTAATTGAATTTACTCAAAAAGAAATGATGGCAACTTGGACTAGGATGGTAGCATGAAAATGGAAAGAAATGGACAGAACATAGGAAAACCCAAGGACTTGGAAGTCACAAGTACTGGTAGATGATTGAATAGCTGAAGATGAAGAGGAATAATGGAGCATAACACCTGGTCCTCCAGCTTGACTAGAGAGTTGGTAGCCTCATTTACAAAGATAGTGTGCCCTCGAAGGAAACAGATTCAAAAGGGAATATGGTGGAATCCATTTTGGAAATGTTGAATCTGGAGTGTCCATGAGACAACCTCTAGGAGATGCTCCCTAGACAACTGGGTGTGTGTGTCTGGCACTCAGTAGATAGATAGTGAGTAAGGGGACAGGCCTTGGATTCACAGACATGTGGCTCCAAGTCCTACCTCTCCCAGGTAATTGATGTGTGCCTTGGGCAAGGAAATGTAATCAGCATATCAAAGAAATATCTGCATTCCCATGGTTAACACAACATAATCCACAATAGTCAAGATATCGAAACAACTGAGGTGTTCATCAGCAGATGAATGTATAAAGAACATGTGGTACACACACACACACACACACACACATATTCAGCCATAAAAAATGAAATCCTGTCATTTGCAGCAACGTGGATGGAACTAGAAGACATTATGTTAAGTGAAATAAGCCAGACACAGAAAGGCAAATATTGTGTGTCCACACTCATATGTGGAACCTAAAAAAATTTACCTCAAAGGAGAGAGTAGAATAGTGATTAAGAAAGGTTAGAAAGGAGCCGAGCATGGTGGCACATGTCTGTAATCCCAGTACTTGGGAGACTGAGACAGGAGGATTGTAGGTTCAAAGCCAGCCTTAGCAATTTAGTGAAGCCCTCAGCTACTTAGTGAGACCCTGTTTTGAAATTAAAAATATATATATAGGGCTGGGGTGTAGCTCACAGGTAGAACACCCCTGGGTTCAATTCCCAGTAACACAAAAAATGGAAGGTTAGAAAGGGTGAGGAAGCTGGGATAAAAGGAAGTTAGATAAAGAGGGCCAATAAACAGTTCGATAGATCAGTAAGTTCCTACTGAGTCGCTTTTTCTCTCTGAGCTTCCATTTTACGTTTGTAAAAAATGAGTTGAACCTGATGATGGCTTACATTTCTATGCAACTATAAAATATTTTTCTCTGCTAAGAATATATATTCAAATTCTTCACATACATAAATCTAGAGGCTTATAAAATCATTGATATTCTGCTTTGCATGTGGGGTTGGGGGGCTGGGGGGTTGTTCTGTGGAATTGGGGATTAAACCCAGGGACATTCTACCACTGAGCTCTACCCCCAGCCCTTTTTATTTTCACACTGGGTTTTGTTAAGTTACTGCATGCTGGTCTTGAACCTGTGATCCTCCTGACTCAGTCTTCTAAGTACTGGGATTACAGGCATGTGCCACCTCACCCAGCTTGTGTTTTCATTTTATTGTTGATTAAAGGAGTACATTTTTAAGATTATCTATGCTTTTCTAACAGATGAGTTTATCACTCAGAAGCAACCAACATAAAAGAGTGAAGTGGACTGTGAGCAACTCAGCTGGGGGCCAGTTCAGGGGCAGCATACTAAGCCTAAGACACAGACATCCAGGGCTTTGTAGCCAACATTTTACATAAGGGACTGACATATGGTCTGAACATCCTCCCAAATTTTGTATGTTTAAATCTTAACCCCAAAAGTAATGTGCACAGGGTCTTTGGGTCTTTGGGAGGTGAATAGGGTAGAGCACTCTTTAAAGGGATGTGTGTCCTTATAAAACATGCCTGAGACAGACCCCCTCACCCCTTCTACCATTTGAGGACACAGAAAGAAGGTTCCGTCTACAGGGGAGCAGACTTTCACTAGACACTGAACCAACCAACTCCTTCATCTTGGCTTTCCTACTCTCCAGAGTAGGAAATGTTTACAAGCTGATGTTTACAAGTTACCTGGCCATGGTACTTTGTAATACCCTAAACAGACTGAGGTAGCTGTTACATCCACAATAATTGAATACAAAAGTTCAAGAACAAAAGGGCTAAATTAGAATTTTCCCCTCCCATTAGTGAACTCAATAGCTCTTGTAATATCTATGCTCCCGATCCTACAACCTGCCCTGCTGGATTTTTTGATCATGATTCCCAGAGAAGGAGCACTATCCCCAGAAACATAGTAGTAGTTTTACTGAGCTAAAAGTTGTATCTAGCGGGGCGTGGGGGCGCACGCTTGTAATCCCAGTACTTGGGAGACTGCGACCGGAGGATCCGGGTTCAGAGCCAGCCTCAGCTACTTAGTGAGGCCCTCCGCAACTTAGTGAGACCCTGTTTCAAAATAAAGAATAAAAAATAGGGCTGGGGGTATAGCTCAGAGGTAGAATGCCTCTGGGTTCAATCCCCAGTACCACAAAAAATGAAATTTAAAAAATTTTAAAAATTAAAGTTGTATCTACCACTTGGCTAATTTGGACTTTGTGGCAATTGTAGTCAAAGAAAGGAGTTCTTGCACTGGCTAAGATAATCAACCTTGAAAAGTTAAGGGTATGTCTACCCAATGTGGGCAGGAAATAGCATGTGAGTTAATACAGGAGATTTACTAAAAGCATCTCTTAATATTTCTATGCCAACCAATAACTGTCAATGACAAATCATAACAGCCACAACCCAATAACAGCAGAGAAACAAAGAGCTTAGAATCCTCAGAATGAAGGTTAGGGTCACTGGCCAGCACACCACTGAAGGTCTGGCAGAGGGCTGGTGGAAGGAGGTAATAAATACCAATTATAGCCTTAAGACCAGCTTTAGCAGCAGGAACTGTAGTTACTCTTAACCTATGCTCAGCCTTAGCTCTTCTAGAAAAATCCATTTTTAAGGGGACTCTATGACTGGATGAACTTGTATCTCTGCTTCCCAGGATCATGTGATGTCCTCCTATTCTAACAAAAAATAAATAGAAAATTGTTCCCATATTTTAGTTTGTAAACCAGAAATAACTGGAAGGGGCAAATGGATCTGAAGGGTGCAAAAGGTAATTTTTTACAAGGTTTCAAATTGTATTGGCTTCTCTTATTTTATAGATCGCTGCCACAACGATTCTATTCAGTAGAGACTCACGAACTTCTGCTCTCCAAGGCCCAGCACTCCACAGTCCCTGTCCACCACTTTAGGACCTAGATTCAGTGAAATGCCACAACATAGCATCTTGGTTTTGACTTATGAGAAGCTCAGAAGGTGCTGGGTGATGCAAACCAGGAGTATTGAGGAGTTAATTACTTATGGAGCAAACTTTGGCCAATAAGAGGCAAGAGATGAGAAAGAGTCCGGTAGACAAATTCTACTTCCCTTTGTCTTGGTTGGCTCATGCTGCTGTAACAAAATACTTGAGACTGGGTAATTTGTAAATAAGAGAATTTTATTTCTCACAGTTTTAGATGTTGAGAAATCCAAGACCAAGATGCCAGCAGGTTCAGTGGTGATGGCTCGGTCTTTGCTTCCAAGATGGCATCTTGCACACTGCATCCCCTGGTGGGGCTGAATCCTGTGTCCTCACACGACAGAAGACCGCAGGTCAAAAAGGGACTAGCTAGTTTCCTCAAGCCCTTTTATAAGGGCACTAATCCACTTATGAAGGCAAAGCATTCATAATAACCCACAAAGGGCTCCACCTCCCACTACCATAACATTGCAATTAACTTCCAACACATGAATTGTTGCAGGGAGGGGGAGGGGATTCAGACCACAGATCCCTTCCTCACTCCAATGCAATGCTCTGAATAATGATTTTTGCCATACCGCCTGTCCAAGTGGGTTGACCTGCCAGGTACCATGCTGTGCCTTTCAGCTTGTTGTAAAATAATACTGGGCCTAGTACCTTGCTTACCATGCTTCTCTGCCTGCCTTCCCTTGTCTCTCACCTTTGCTTAGCTGGATTTATATCTCTCAAAGCATAATCATTTAGTCTTTCCTCCAATTCAATTTCCTAGAGAACCCAAGTTAAACAACTACATTACCCAGACTTCTTTGGATGTAGATGGGAACATACAGCTAAATTCTAATCAATGGAATATGAAATTATGTGTACCGCTTCTGAACTGGGCACATTAAAAACATTCTATGCATGCTCAGCTCTTCGCCTTCCCACACAAGCTGCCCATAAAGGAAAACCCAGGGCCACCTTGGAAACCTGTCTACATCAGAACCTCTATTGTGTGTGTGTGTGTGGGGGGTGAATGAGTGAGTGAAGGAGAGCTGTCTGTTGTCTTGCCCACATTTCCACAGCTATTACCTGAACAAGAAATAAGCTTCTATTTTATTTGAATCATTACATGCCTAAGCTCCATTTGTAACAGCAATCAGCATACCCTGGTCATGAAACCTATTTTGTCATTAAACCAGTAACTGCAATTAGAGAAGACCAAGGTACTTAAAAAGATGTAGTGCTCCTGGGCATGGTGGCACATGCCTGTTCTCCCAGTATATGGGAGGTTGAGATAGGAGGATCACAGTTTCAAGGCCAGTCTCAGCAACTTAGTGAGACCCTGTTTCAAAATAAAATAAGGCTGGGGATGTAGCTCAGAGGTAGAATGTCTCTGGGTTCAATCTCCAGTACCACAAAAAATATGTAGTGTTATGTCTAAAAGTAATTATTTCATTTTTTCTCTCTTTTTTTATTCATTTTGGCCAGCTTACATAAAACCATTTCTTTTCTTTTCTTTTTTGTGCATGGTACTGGTGGTGGAACCCAAGGGCCTTCTACCTCCAGGCTATACCCCCAGCCCTATTTTATTTTTTATTTGAAAACAGGATCTCACTAAGTTGCTAAGGGCCTCACTAAGTTGCTGAGGCTGGCTTCGAACCTGCAATCCTCCTGTCTCAGCCTCCCAAGTACTGGGATTACAGGCGTGCACCACCACAACCAGCTTAAAACCATATTTTAATTGCAAGTTTGTATAAGTGAAGCCAAAGTCATGTAACATTTTTTTTCAAGATTCACAGTTAATAGCCCATTTTTAAGTGCTACTGTTACCCTCTGGCCCTCCAATCACCTTCTATGCAACCCCAGGAAAAAAAATCAAAACCATCTGAACTGGCAGATCCTCCTTGGCACAGCCTTGTGCTGCTTTTCCTAACCAAGGCTACAATCCTAAGAGTACAGGAGAAACTAAGCCAGATGCAACCATTGAATCTAACATACTCCTTCATTTCCACACTACCTGTTACCCACGAATGAGAACAATTATTCTCAAAAAAGCATAAAAGTCCCTATGGGAGGAACTCTTCATTTTTTGATATTATAGTAGATGGTGCCCTCTAATCTTCAAAACTCAGGGGGACACTGTGGTGCACAGCCATCTCTCCCACTGGCAACCACCGCTCAATATGCTCAATTTTTTATACAAACAATTCAAATACATCTTCACTCTTTATCTTCCTCTTGATACCCCACAATCGCTCCCTCAAGGTAACCTCATGATAGAGTGGAAATAGTAAATTTCCTGCCTTTCTCCCCCAGCACAGCATTGAGTAAGAAAAGAACAGATGCTGGGTCAGCCAAGTGCTGAGAATGGATGGCGGCAGCCACCAGAGGAGCTGCTAAGGAGGGACACAATCCACACCGCAGACCAGGGAAGGGGTGAGCCAGGGATGCCAGAGGAAGCCAGCACCTGCAGCTTCACACGGGGGGGGGAAGAAACAGTTCAGAGATCTTGCTGGATCTCAGCCTCGGTAATGGGATGCCTTCAATGGAGGGAAAGCTTTACATTATCTTTGTTCATTCAATATGTGTTTATTAATGTGATAGTTAATCTGGGTTGTCAACTTGACCTGATCATGACACACCCAAGATTATGTGATTTTGGGTGTGTAACAGCAGATTAAAGAGAAAGCCCTGCCCTGAATGTAAGCAGCAGGATTCTGATAGGTGCGGACTTAGATAAAGAGGGAGAAGCCGAGTAGAGTGCGTGCGGCTCTTTCCGAGGAAAACGCATCTGCTCTCGCCTGAGATCGTCAGCCGCCGGCTTCGTCTTTCTCTGAAGAGCTTCTTGATCTTCTCGGCCTCCAGCTCTTGGAACTGAAACTTCACCATCGTTTCTCCGAAGAGCTTCCTGATCTTCACGTCTTGGACTGGGACTGAATTAGTGGTTGCTCCAATCCTAAGACTCCAGCTCTTAGACCGTTCGACCAGCTACTGGTTCCTCTGACTCTCCATGTGCAGTCAGAACCTGGGACTACATTGCTTCAAACTGTAAGCCCATCTGATAAATCCCTTTTTTCAAATATACTCATTCTGTGTATTCTGTTAATCTAGAGAACCCTGTCCAATACA
>PVJS01044237.1:0-16735 GCA_004027185.1 Glis glis | reverse complement strand
GAGTCCTTTGACATTCAATGTTATTATAGAGATATGATTTTTGTTTCCTATCATTTTGAGTTTTATTTTCTATTTGCTGTAGTGACAAATCTCCTTGTTTAGTTGCCTACCTGGTGGAGTTCACCTCTCCTGTGGTTCTGAAAATTGCTTGTTTTTCCTTCTTTGTGGTTTATTTCTTTTAGGATTTTCTCTAGTGTTGACTTGGTCCTCATGAATTCTTCAAATGTTTGTTTATCATGGAACATTTTTATTTCTCCATCAATTTTAAATGATAGCTTTGCTGGATATTTCAGTCTTGGTTGGAAGTTGTTTTCTTCCAGGGTCCGGAGTACTTTGGACCAATCCCTCCTGGTATTCCTGACTTGGGTTGAGAAGTCTGGGGTGATTTTTATTATTTTGCCCCTGTATGTCACCCGTTCTTTTGTTCTTGCTGCTTTTAGGATTCTTTCTTTGGCCTCTATGTTAGTCATTTTAATTATTATGTGGTGAGGGGAGGTCCCACTTTGGTCCTGTCTTAATGGTGTTCTATATGTCTCCTATATGTGTATATCCAAATCTTTTTCTATGTTCAGAAAATTCTCTGAAATTATTTCTTTGAAGAGGTTTCTTTTTTTTTTTTTTTGCGGTACCGGGGATTGAATGCAGGGGCGTTCTACCTCTGTGCTACACCCCCAGCCCTATTTTTATACTTTATTTTGAAACCGGGTCTCATGAAATTGCGGAGGGCCTCACTAAGTAGAGAGAGCGATAGAGAGAGAGAGAGAGAGAGACAGAGAGAGCTGAGGCTGGCCACAAACCCCGATTCTCCGGTCTTCACCTCCCAAAGTACTGGGATTACAAGCATGCGCCACCACGCCTGGCAGAAGAGGTTTCTTATACCCTTGGTCTGTGCTTCTAAACCTTCTTCAATGCCTTTTATCCTTAGATTAGGACATCTTTCATTGTTCTGTATTTCTTAAATGGCCAGGGTGTGTTGTTGTAATATCTTCTGTATATCGTTGACTGTGTTCTCAGTTTTGAATGAGCTGTCTTCCAGGAGTGATACCCTATTCTCCATGTGGTCGAGCCTACTAGCATTGGTTTCTATTGCAGTCTTTAATTTGTTTATTGATTCCTTCATTTTGTTCAGAGTTTCTTTCTGATTCTTCCTTAGAGCCTCAACTTCCTCCTTCATCTCCTCTATGCTTACTTTGAGGCCTTTCATCATTCTGAAGAACAAAATTTGGAATTCTCCGTCTTGCATTTCCTGCAGGTCAGAGTCAGTAATCTCACTTGTTGATGCATTGTGGGTGTTTCTTGTTTCCTCACTGTTCTTTATTCTTGTATTTTCGGTGTTTTCCATTTTGTGTTTCTGTTGCCTCCACATCATCTTCCTTTATGTGTATGAGACCTCTTGATGGTTCCTGTAGTCCCAATTGGGTCAGTACGCTGCAGACAGTGGATCCCTCTTGTCCAGTTGGCTGGGGAGTTGTATTGTGTGTGGAGGGGTACGCAGGCTCCAGAGCTTGGGTGTTGGCACGTGAGGAGCACTTTGAGGCACGGTGTTGGGTGAGGGCACTGAGGCGTGGGCGATGGTGCTGGAAGGTGCCCTGTTTCCGAGGCGCGGGTGCTGCGGTTCTCCCAGGCCCCTAGGGATGCACACGTGCTCCAGGTCTAGGGAAATGTGGCCAGGGGGGTGCCTGGGCTCTGATGCGCTGCGCTGAGGATTTCAAGCCGGCCTGTGGGAAGTGCGGGCTCTGAGTATCGAGTAGTGGCACCTAGAGGTACACAGGCTCTGAGGCGCGGCACAGAGGATCACCCGTGGGTCCCAGGGGGGAGCGTGTGCTCCTAGATCTCAAATGGCAGAGCCGGGGCATGCCCTGACTCCGAGACAGCCTGGAGAGTTGTGCGGGTCTTGGGTGGTGGCGCCAGAGGGTATCCGGGCTCTGAAGGGCAGCACAGAGGCTCCCATGCAGGGGAGAGAGGTGCAGGCTCTGGGTCTCGGGTGGCTGCATTGGAGTCCGAGGCAGGACACGGAAGGCCACCCGGGATGCGCAGAAGTTTGCCGGGGTTGGAGGCCAGGCGTGGAGGGCCGCCCGGATTGCACAGTGTGGCACTAGGTTCTGAGGAGTGGTGCGGAGGGCTGCCTGAGTCGTGCAGGAGGACGCTGGGGTCTGAGGCCGGGTGTGGAGGCTTGTCCTGGTCACACTGGAGAGCGTGGGAGTCCGAGGTGGGGCACGGGGGTCTGAGGCCAGGTGCGGAGGGCTGCCCAGGTCGCCCTAGAGGACACTGGGGGCCGGGGCTGGGCACAGGGGCCACCGGGGTGTTGCGGGAGGATGCTGGGGACTGGGGTCAGGTGAATGGGCTGTTGGGGTGAGGCGGGAGGACCCCAGGGTCCAGGGCCAGGCGCAGGTGCCACTGCACTGCGTGGGAGGACGCCGGGGACTGGGGCCATGCGCAGGGGCCACTGGGCCACGTGGGAGGATGCCAGGGTCCAGGGTTGGTCGCAGAGGCTGCCGAGGTGACATGGTAGGACGCTGAGGTCCAGGGCTGGTCACAGGGGCCCACTGGGGTGATGAGGGAGGACACCGAGGTCTGGTACCTGGCGCAGAGGCCGCCGGGGTGATGCCAAGGCCTGGGGCAGGCGCAGAGGCCGCTGGGGTGACGCGGGGGGAACGCCGAGGCCCGGGATGGGTGCGCAGAGGCTGCGAGGTGACATGTGGGGATGCCGAGGTCTGGTACCTGGCGCAGAGGCCACTGAGATGACGCCGACACCTGGGGCGGGCGTAGAGGCCGCCGAGGTGACGCCTGGGGCAGGTACAGAGCTCCCTCAAGGATTTTTATAAAGCTGAAAGAAGTTTCTTGAAATACAGAGCCTTTATTCTTCTTGTGAAATCCTAGACGAATGTTTCTAAGTGTCCTGGAGAGAGTGGAGAGAGAGCCTATGGAGACAGTAGTAACTAGGTGGAGATTTCTCCAGTTTGGTAGGCTGCTGAAGATATAGAATACATTTAGCCTTCTTAGGGAAATACAGAGTTCCTGCCCTATCCATGGTGGTTCTTTCTGTGGTTTCAGTTCCCTGCTGCCAACCAAGGTCTGAAGACATTACATGAAAAATTCTAGATATAAACAATTCATAAGTTTTAAATTGTGTTTTGAGTAGCATGATACAATCTTACTCCAGCCCCATTCCATCCCACTCTGGATGTGGATCATCCCTTTGGCCTATGTATCCACACTGTATATATTATCCACCCTTTGCTCACTCACTACCCTTCTTAGTTTTCAGATTAACTGTCATGGTATTTCAATGCTTGTGTTTAGGAGCCCTATTTTACTTAATAATGACTGCAAAACACTAGAGTAGTGATGTTGGCAATTCAGATATGCTAAAGAGAAACTGTTAAGTGTTTCCTTTAGGTGAAAAGGTAAAATTACAATAAAATATTTTGAGAGAGAGAGAGAGACAACACATATCTGCCCAACTTTTATTACAGTTATATTATTATACTTTAACAAACATTATTACAATTAATTGTTGTTTATCTCATACTGTACCTAATTTACAAACTAAACTCGATCATAGGTATGTATGTATGGCGGGGAAAGCATAGCACATATAAGGTTTAGTACTATATAAAGTGTCAGGCATTCTGGGGGTATGGAATGTATCTCCAGTGACTAAGGGGCACCACTGTATGGAGCAGACTCTCTTGATGCACCTTGAGGCATAACTCTAGGGGAGTATCTGGGATGGCAGAAGGCCTCCTGGGAATATATCCCAAGACTGAATGGCAGACCTCCTTGGCAAGCTTGCAAACTAAGGAGGAACAATAGTAATTACAAATGTTTAATTTTTCTCCATCCCAGCAAAATGGAAATTCAAACTAAATTCAAATTGATTTAGGAAAAAATATACTTGCCCATATGAATATTATATTGGAATTCTTGACTGACACTTAAGTGTTAGGATCCCAGATCTTCAGGTATTTCCAACAACTGAGGAGGAAAAGATGATCAATAATCTTTCCATAAGCCATGGCCCATCTCAGCCTCCTGGACCACAACGAGCCGATGGAAGAGCAGCCCCAAATTATATTTCTTCACAGGGTAAGCATCTCTTCAGGGAAGATTATCTCAATGCCATTTTACATACAAGAAAATGCTTTAGACTTAGGCATTTTGAGGCATACTACTAAAAAATGACTGAGTAGAATTCAAATCCAGGTATGTCTGAATTTTGAATGCATGGTCTTTCTGTTACACTATCAGTTCATCCAAGAAAAGTTCACTTTCTCATGCTTGTCTTTTTCTAAGTGACTGTCTAAGTTGCAAAGCATTATGAAAATGTTAGTTGTAGCTGTTTTAGCAATTGATAATTTCAGAGCAGGAAAAAAACTTCATTTTGGGTGGACTTCTTAAACTTGAAAAGCTCCGAACTCTGACATCTAATTATTCTCATAATTACAGCAAGAGAGAAGGTGAATTAAAACTAAAATTCAAGCAATTACATGTACAAGGGCAAAAGTGGCTATTATGTTAAAAGGCACAGCCTATTTTAATTTTACTTAAGATGACTGTTAAGAAAAGGACCTGGGGTGCAGGAGGTGGGGGCAGGGCCCATATATTAAGGTCTGAACCTCATTAATGTGTTTTTAATTCTTTCATCCTCAAATGCATATCTTAGATAAAATATTATGTGTGAGACATGATGTATTTCTGTGGTTTACCAAAAGATTTTTCTGTAATAAATGCTTCTAGGCTTGTGATGTATTGATTTATTATACAACCAAATATTAGGTATATTTATCAGAAGTCTAAAAATATCCAAAATACCAACAAGACAAGAACAGATTAGTACCAGCCAAATTAAATGATGTAATTATAAATGATGGGATTTTAATACCATTTCATAATAAAAAATAGAGAAAACATTCACAATTTGAAGAGAACTACTTCTCCTACTCCTATTGTGGATAATGTTCTGTTTATTGATTAGTTCATGCATTCATATATGTTAATGTATCTATTTTTAAATTTTTTATGTTGAAATAATTATAGATTCACAAGAAGTTGAAAAGAAATGTACAAGGAGATCCTATGAGCTTTTCACCCTGCCTCCTCCAATATTAGCATAATATAGCACAGCTGTAGTACAATGTTGAGATCAAGAAGTCAATATTAGTACAATCCACAAAGCTCATTCAGATTTCACTGACTATATATGCACTCGCGCGCACGTGTGTGTGTGTGTGTGTGTGTGTGTGTGTGTGTGTTTATACAATTTTATCACAGGTGTAGCTCTGGGTAACCACCACCATAATCAAAATGCATAAGCACTCTTTTATCACCACCAGACTCCCCCCTACTATCCCTGTATAGCTGACCCCACCCTTTTCTTTCATTACCTAACCTGTGTCAACCACTATCCAGTTCTCCACCACTCTAATTATGGTATCTCAGAAATGTTATATAAGGAGAGTTATGCAGTCTTTTGATATTGGCTGTTTCCATGAAACATGATTTCTTGGAGGTTTAGCCAAAGTGTGTGCATTAATAGTGTTCCTTTATTATTGCTGAGTGGTGTTCATTTTTTTTGTAGGACTAGGGATTGAACCCAGGGACATTCTACCTCCAAGCTACATCCCCAGCCCTATTTTTATTCTTTATTATGAAACAGGGTCTCACTAAATTGTGGAGTGCCTCACTGAGTAGCTGAGGCTGGCCACGAACCTGCGATCCTCCTGTCTCAGCCTCCCAAGTACTGGGATTACAAGCGTGCGCCACCACGCCTGGCTTGAGTGATGTTCTAATGTATGGATGCACTACAGTTTGTTTAACCATTCACCCACTGTAGGGGACTTAAAGGTAGATATTTACCTAAGAATTTCCATGGATGTATTTTATCCAAGTGGCTCACTAACATTAGACATAAAGATATTAAGCGTCAATCTGGTTGATTATGAAATAGAATCTGATGTCCAGAAATGCTCAGTTTGAACAAAGGAAGATAATTAGGATGAGACAGGTATCTGGGGACTCTGGCGAGAGGGGGTGATCATGACCTTCCTCCTGGATTCTGGGAGATGCTGCTGTGAAGAGCAAAATCAGAATTGAGTCTCAGATTTGAAGTACCAAATTTAAACCTCAGACCCCAGTGTATAAAATGACAGTAGTTTAGCTCTATACTTTTCCAATATTAATGTGCTTATAAGTCATCTAAAGATCTTGTAAAAATGTAGATTCTAATTTTAAAAGTCTATAGGGCCTGAGATTCTGCCATTCTAACAAGTTCCCAGAGATGCTGATTCTGCTGGTCCATGAACTTCTCTTGGAGCAACACTGAATGAGATGACACCTGAGATGCCCTCAGAACTTAAAATACTTTGCCTCTCTTAGTCAGGCGTTTAGGTAAGCCAGGTGTGGTGATGCACACCTATAATCCTAGTACTTGGGAGGCTGAGACAGGAGTATGCCAGGTTCAAGGCCAGCCTGGGCAACTTAGTGAGACTGTGTCTCAAAGTAAAAAATATTATTTTAAAGGGGCAATGGGTGTAACTCAGTGATATAGTGCCCCTGGGTTTAATCCCCAGTAACACACACACAACAGGCATGTAAGTTGAGGATCCAACATGCTGGGGACAGAGAGCTAACTGGCAGGAATTCAGAGACTGGAGGAATGCTATTGAGAGAAATGAGGGCCAGAGTGGAGTGCCACCAGTCTCACCTCCTCTTTGGGTTCACCTGGGACTGCCAAATGGGACCTGTGCCTGACTCCTCCAGTATCAGAGCTTTGGACCCTGTGAGCAGCATGGCAAGGAGAATGCTTGGTGGGAATTGGTGAATCTTTGTGTTCCCCAGCTCTTGAACACCCTAACTGTCCTGGATGGACCCCTGGAAGTCCACTGAAGAACACTTTCTAGGAATGATGAGAGGAAGTTAGAGTAAGGAACAGACTAGATCCGTCTATAGGTTCAGTGATGTTGAGCACCTGATAGTATTTTGTGTGTGCAATATTGACAAAGAAAGAATTTTCTTCTTGCTTCCATACAGGGAAGATGGTAGATTCATTCCACATCATTTTAATACTGTTTATGTAACTGGTCCCAGTGGGTTGGAGATTCGAGTCCAAATTGAGAGTAGTTTTGACAATTGTTGCTGAATGCCAAAGTTACAGGCTGACTTTTGGGTGGTGACATGACTATTGTGAGGGACAAAGAAAGATGATGGCCTATCGTGTATATAAAATGTTCAATGAGAGGCTGCTTAGCCAATCAATTCTGTAAAGGGCCAGAAAGTAAGTATTTTAAGTTTTCAGGTAATACAGTCTCTCTCACAATGACTAAACTCTGCTGTGGGCATAAAAAGCTGACACAGATAATATATAAGTGACTAAGCATGACTGTGTTCCTTTAAAACATTATTTACAGACATGGAAATTTTAATTTCATATAATTTTCATGTGCCATGGAATATGGTTCATCTTGTGATTTTCTTTCTACCATTTAGAAATGTGAAAGCCATCATTATCTCACGAGCCATACAAAATACGTGGCTGGATGCTTTGGGCTTGTGGCTCCTAGACTGCCAATCCCTGGTCTAGGTGAACTTCAAAATTGTTAGGAGTCTGTGGGTATGAGGATTCTTCCCCCGCTTGGCATCCTCTGAGAGTTGGTTTCCTCCAGCAGAGAAAGAAGGGCTTGCTTCTGCAGGCCAATCGTGCTGAAGCGCCATTCAGAGAGTGATGGGTGTTCCACTCAATCGCACCCTGCTGGAAGAGCCTGCTGCTTCCTGTGTGTCTCGCTCAACATTCTCACAGTTATAATCCAAAATGACTGACCACTCAAGGTAGAGGAAGCAAGATTTATTTTCTCAGTTCTCTGGAGATTCTGAATTCAGTCCATATGAGGCCAGGGTCTGAAGCTCAAGGCCTGGTGGCAGGAAACAGAAAGAGGGAAAGCACAAGGCTCTGCTCTTACATTGTGGAGGCTGGAAGCAGAGAGAGAGAGAGGATGCAAGGGGAGGAGAGAACCATATACAGTCCCCAGGGCCACACCCCCAGGGACCCCTCCTTAGCAACCAAGCCTTGCTTCCAACATTGCTGCCTTGTTTCTGTGAGGGTAGGGGGGCATTCTAAATCCAAACCATTGCACTGTGGGAATTAGGGTGTGGGCTGACGAGATTTGCTTTTCTCAGACTCCGAGCAGGAGGTTGAGCCCATGTTGCACATCTGCTCCTGCAGAAGTCCCCTGGCTGCTTTGCCGAGTCAGCCCTTTCATCTAGTTTCATCTATAGAGCAAGTTGCTTGTGCGCAACCTCCCCAAAGAATCCTGAGCTCTGTTAGGACTCGAGGCTGCCCTTCATGGTGCTTTGAGTTTGGGGGAAGGGCCATTGATGCTTTCCTGGGTTCTTGGGTGAGCATCCGGAAACACCGACCTCCTGCTTCTGGTTTCAGATATCAATAAGCCCCCCTATTTGATAATCAATATCGGGGGTTGTGGCAAATACAAATATTCCCTCGATGGATAATTAAAGTGAAACTGTTCCCCCACTGAATACTGTCTTTTATCTTAACCTTTCCACTGTTTTTATCTCATCAGTGAAGTTTCTGAGATCAGACCAAGGGTGCAAAAAATGGTTTGATCCCTGTTTAAAGAAGAAGAAATAAAAAGTCCAGGGGTTGAGCAATTTTCTTCAGGTCACTGGCAAGTCCCTGACGTCGCCAGAATGAACATGCACAAGTACAGAATTTTCAAGCTCGATCAGTCCTTCAACTATTTATATAAAACCCCTGCTCTCTTCAGAAATCGATTTACATATTATAAACTTAAATGGCTATATTTTCAGCATAGTACTTGGATTTGAATACCTTGTGATTCCAAGACTGAAGATGAAATACTAACCAGGAAAAAAGATACTTGGCTTTAGAGAGAATTGATAATGCATTGGTAGCAAATAATGTGCTATTATAGATGAATAATGCATCAAGCATAGAATGAACTAATAGAAGCAAAGCAAATTTATGTATTATATGCAGGGGAAGATTCTTTTCGGAATTTAACAGGCCTTCAGTTCAGTTTTATTTAACTAACTGAACTGACCAAGAATTGAAGCAGACTTAGAAAGCATATATTATAGTGTATTGACAGTTCAAAGCTCAAAGAACAAGGATTTATTAGCAAATGGAAACATCTTCTTGCTCAAGTAATTTTATTAAAATCATGAAAAGAAACAATTAAAATTAAAAATGGAAGATTAATATTAGTACATAAAACCTCATTATATATATATTTCATATATATTTGAAATCTATATATAGAGAGAGATTTCAAAAACACTTGAAATACTTGCATTGTAGACTGAATATTTGTCTCCTCTCCAAATCCATATGTTGAAGTCCTGACCCCCAATGTGATGGTATTAGAAGGTAGGATATTGGGAAAATAATTAGGTCATGAGGGTAAACCCTTTATGAAATGGATTAATACCCTCATAAGAAAAGGTCAGAGGGTTCTCTTTCCTCCATGTCAGGCTACAAGAAAAATTAGGCCATCTGCAATCCAAAAGAAGGCTTTCACCAAAAACCAACCATTGTGGTACCCTGATTTTGGAATTCCAGTTTCCAGAACTAGGAGACATGAATCCAAACAAATGAAAATAATTTTTTTTTTCTAAAGCACAGTGTGGTGGTCACACCTGTAATCCCAGTATGTGGGAGGCTGAGACAGGAGGATCACAGATTCGAGGACAGCCTCAACAAATAGTGAGACTCTCATGAACCTAGCAAGACCCTGTTTCAAAATAAAAATAAAATGAGCTGGGGGTGAAGCTCAGAGGTAGAATGCCTTTGGATTCAATCCCCAGTACCACACAAAAATTTTTTTTCTATTGTTTATAAGCCACTCAGATTGCCATATTTTGTTACAGTAGCTTGAACAAAGGTAACTTATAAGATGAAATAAGAAAAAAGCACATGAAGTACAATTTGCAGAAGAGATATAAAATATAAAAGAAATGAGAAGATTAAAAACCTCCAAATTAAAATGAGAAATCATTTTAGAACCTATTTGGTAATGATTAAAATAAACTTATTAAAACCAAAGCGAGATAGATAGCACTGTATACCTATGAGAATGGCCAAAAGAAGAAATAGCAACAAAGCGAAAAACTACCAAGGATGAAGAGAACTGATATACTGTTGATGAGAATGTGAAATGGTACAGCCATTCTAAAAATAGTTTGGTAGCTTCTCATAAAAGCAAGTGTTACCTACCATATGACCCAGAAGTTGCAATTTTGGATATTTTCCCTAAAGAAATGAAAATTATCTTTACACAAAAAATGAACAAAAATATTCATAGTAGTTTATTCATAATAGACCCAAACTGGAAAGAACCCAGTGGGATTCAGACAGTGAATAGTTAAATACATTGTGGTACATTTTGTCATAGATTATCACTCATCAAAACAAACTATTGATACATGTAACAAACCAGAAAAGTCTCCAAAGAATTGCAATCAGTGGAAAATGGAAGGCCTAAAGTTTACACGGTGTGTGATTCCATTTATACAACATCGTTGAAATGACAAAATTACAGCCATGGAGGAGATATTAATGGTTCCCGGAACTAAGGAGGGGTGGGCAGGAGGGAGGTGGCCATGGCAATGGAAAGGCATCTTGCAGAACCCTGTGGCAATGGTGATAGTCTGTACACTCACTGTATCAATGTCTAGTCCTGACTGGGATATTGTACTGAAATGTCCAAAGATGTTACTATTGAGGTACACTGGATAAAGTGTACATGGGATTAATCTGTATTGTTTCTAACAATTGTTTGTGAATCTATGATTACTTCAAAATAAAAGTTTAATTTTAAAAAATATGATCCTTAGAGTCAAAACAAGATACAATGAAGTCCACATCCCTCTTGTACATTGGATATGGTCTCATTTTCATATATGGGCAAATTTTTGAAAATAAATATTCCCCATATCTGACTTTGTAGTTCTACTTATAAAAGTATCTATTTGGGAGATAGTTTAACACTTTAGTAAAGAAATTTTTTCAAATATGTCTAATGTTGCATCATTTACAAAAGCAAAAATTTTCAAATGCACATAAAACCTAATACTTAAATATATAGAGGGTTAACGGTACATACATTCCATGAACTTGAATGCAAAAGACAAACTCAGGTTCTTGTAAGAGAGCAAGGCAGTAGTGCCCAGGAGAGAGGTTAAACACATGGGCTTCATTCAGTCCATGGTGTCAAGACCTGACACAGCTCCCTATGTAGTGGGTGACCTTGGGCTGGTTACTTAACACCTCTGTGCACATCTCCCTCTTTGTAAAATATCCAAGTAGTTGTGAAGATCACATGGAGATAAAAATGAAAGAAAAAGCACTTAGATTGACACTCAGTAAATATCATCTGATATTTTCCATATTTGGGGCTATTTTTGAAAACTTCCTGCAGTGAGCATATATTATTTAAAAATTAAAAAATAACTATACAAGAAGGCAACAGTTTTATTGTGGAACAAAAGCAGGCAATAAAATATTAATATAGGTTCAGGTTGATGATGATAAACTGGGGAGGACCTTATTTTCTCCACATTGGTTTGTGATAATGGGTTGAGTACATTTATAAGGGAAATTTTTATTAATCAGGGAATAGATGCCATTCTGTACACCAAGTCCATATATCTTACAAATTTCTTGGCACTGTATAATTGCAGTCTACTCTCAATCCCATGCCTTAACCATCTTCATTATTCACCCTGGCCCCTGATGATCTTAGCAACCCTTATTGTCTAAACTGCACTGTCTCCTCTTCTCATGCTATTTCTGCTGCCCACTGTTATCTTCAATATCAACTAACTTTTAAGCCTCATTTCTTTCATGAAATCTTCCTGCCAATGATTTCACCATGCCCCAGTTTCTCTTTATAAAATTCTTTTGTGTTCAGTATCATCCTAAATGACATAGCACTTGATGGTAACCGTGTGAATGCTCTTTTATAGTAGTGTTTCTTTGCACAATGACGCTAGTAGGTATGTCCTATATCTTTCACTAAAATTTAAGCTTTTGTGGTCAAGGCTGTTTTAATACTTCTTTTGTGCTACACAGACAGGGTCTTCATTGAGTGACAGGTGAGCCAAGGCTAGACTGCTGGTGTAGACTCAGCCTTTAGGACTGAAGAAGGCATGCGCTTAATTACAAGCTTAGTCATTGTGGGGGGATATCTTATAAGAAACAGGAATTGTCTGTTCTCTGCTCAGAACTATCATGTAGCACACAAGGTGACATTAGACAAGATGTCCTCAGATCTGAATTGTGACACTTGAGAAAACCTTACTAAAAGCAGGTGGGAGATCCAGGTCTCTGGAGATGCTCAATTACAGTCTCTACATCTGAGGGATTGGAGGGCAGTGCTGCCAGGAAGATGGGAATGGAGTAAGAAATTCCCACATCAAACTATTTTCAAAGCAATGAGGTATTTTGTTTACATGTGATTTTATTCAATCTCAATACATAAACAAATACACGTAGCATTTTGCCCCAATAAGTGTATTTTCTTATTTTAACCTTGCAGAGATACAATCAGTGATATCAATGGAACCATTTTCATATAAACTAATGAACTAAAATTGAGATCGCATGACTTTACATGTTAATATTCACCTTGCTTTCTGGTTTATGTATGGTGTTTTGAGGCACAAAGACAAATTTGACTCAGTAAATTAAATAAGTATCAATGGTTATAAAATCATGGGTTCTATTTTTTTAAAGAGCCCAGCTTGCAATCTTGAGAGTCTTGAAACTTGAAAATTTGAGAAAGAATTAAGATATTTTTATTTGTACATTGAATCCTTATATGATTCCATAATCATTTACCTCAGCCTCTCTACAGCACTTTTTATTTTTGAAAGTTTTTTTTTAATTTAGAAGGACACCAGCAGTGGTTAACAAAAACTCATGCATCCACCACTAGGAATTAAGAAACTCTAGTATTTAGTCCTTGCTTCAGAATACTTTTTATATTTATAGACATGACATTACAGACATTTAAAGTCCCTAGTCAGCTCCAACTCCAAAGCAACCACTGTTGGAATTTTTTTATTTCTCCAGCTCTCTGTATTATATTCTTGGTAGAAGCATATATATTCAGTAGGTAGAGCTATAGTATATAGTTCTCAAGCTTTACAGAGCACGAGTCATCCACTGCAGGGCTTGTTAAAACAGACTTCGTGCCTCATCTCAAATGATTCTGATTTAGTAAGTCTGAGGTTGGGCATTTCTAACCAGTTCCTAGGAAATGCTGACTTCACTGTTCCAGCACTAAAATAACTAATAAGGAAAAAAGCCATATATGTAAATATATGTATATATACATGCACATATATATAACACATGCATATATACATATGTGATTCTTTCTCTTAAAAATACTTTATGTATAAGTTATCATTTTTGAAAAAGCACCCTATGTATAATGCATTACTTGCTTTTAATTCAAAGTTGGTGTTTTTTTTTTGTGTGTGGGGGGGGTGGAGGCGGGGGTGGGGAGTACTGGGGATTGAACCAGGGGTATTCTACCTCTGAGCTTCACCCCCAGCCCTTTTTTATTTTTTATCCGGAAACAGGGTCTTTCTAAGTTGCTGAGGGTCTTGTTAAGTTGCTGAGGCTGGCCTCTAATCTGTGATTCTTCTTTCTCAGCTTCCTAAGTTTTGAAATTATAGGCATGTGCCGCTGTGTCCAACTAAAAATTGTTTTTTAAGGTCTATCTATGTGAAAGAAAATCTACATATAGTTCATTCATATTGACTGTAATAATTGTGCATCCATTTTTGTGTATTGTTGGTGATTAATGTTTGTCCAAATTGTGGCTATTAAAAATAAGGCTGCAATGAACATCTCTATTGATGTCTCCTACTGTACATATACCATAAAGAAAAGTTGTTAAATATTAATGATATGCAGTTTCAAAATGTATAGATATTGTCAAATAGGTTTTTAAGGCAGTAATTCTAATTTGCATGCCTACCAGTAGTCTGTAAGGATTCTCAATTTCCCTCATTCTTCACAAACCTCACTTATGTTACATTTTTGTTTTTGTACAATAGATTAAATTTATCAATAGTTCATTAATATTTTAAGTTAGATTTCCTAAAATTTTAGGTGGAAAATCTTTGCATGTTTATTGGTTATTTATATTTCTATTTGTGTATATTATACCTTAAAATATTTTGCCTCTTTATTTTATATTGTAGCTTTTTATTATTGGTTTTAAATGAGTCATTTCTGTATCATATTTACTTATTGCAAGCACTATGAATATCCTACCATCTTAAAACACCAATAAGGAAAAAACCTAGTTGTTTTTTAAATAACAAGCAACTTGAACACATGTCACAATAGAAGATGTATGAATAGCTAATAAGAATATGGAAAAGTATTCATTAACTAACTGAATAAAAAATTAAAAGATCTAAAAATTAAAATATGATTGATATTAAATGTTGGAATGGGTTAAGAGTCATATGGAAACTCTCCTATATTGCTAACCAGAATGCAAATTGGTGAAACTACTTTGGAGAGTCATTGGTCAGTTTTTAGTAACACTCAGCATGCACCTACTCTATGACCAAACAATTTCACTCTTAGGTACATACTCAAGGAAAATCCAAGGACAGGTCTACCTAAGCCACATACACACATGTTTAAAACAGTGTGCTTTATAATAACTCCAAACTGGAAACCACTGAGATAGCCACCTGTGGGAAATAGATAAGCAAATTGTGTTTTATTCATATAAAAAGGTACAATCAATAATACAAAAGAGATGACTGAATGATAGCTGTTTTTATGAATCTCAAAAATATTATTCAGAATAAAAGAAGCCAGTTACAAAAGAACACCTACTGGATAATTCCCTTTATACAAATTCAAGAATAAAATACACCAAGAGTTGTGTGCATGTATGTTTGAATCACATTGAACCTCACTATGATGTATAATTGCAATGCACCAGTAAAAGTGTTTTTAAAAAATTCAAGAATAGGGTACTGGCTATGTTAGAATCTGGGGAATGTTGACCTGGAAATAGGCGTCTCAACCTGGGTGGTAGTTACCAAGTTGTATACATAAGTAAAAGTCCTGTGTGGTGGTGCACGACTGTGATCCCAGCAACTTGGGAGACTGAGGCAGGAGGATGATAAGTTCAAGACCAGCCTGGGAAATTTAGGGAGACCTTGTTTCAGAGAAAAAATAATGGCTGGGAGTTTTGCCCAGTGGTAGAGTGCTTCTGTGTTCAATCCCCAGTACTGAAAAAAAATATGAAATAGTTTTAAATATTTTACTGAATTATTCCTCAAAACAAAAATTTTAAAAATAAAATATCTAAAGCTCTCTATTTATTGGAAAGTGAGGTGTGGGAGAACAAAATTTCTTTGTAAGGGGAAATAAGTGGTAACTTGCTTTCATATAACACAGAAATATATTTTGATGATGACTGCAGATGTTTTGAAGGTAATCACTATTAAAGTTAGAAAGTACACTTCAATGTCTAAAGAAACAAGGACGAGATGTTCAGAAAGCAAATGGAAAATACGAGGCACAGTGAATGGAATAAAATCAATACTGCAGTTGCTGCCTTAGGTGAGAGCAGGCTGAATTGTCCTATGAAAAGCAGAGAAGATTAAATATGTTTACAAATATAGTCTTACATTATTTACAGGACATAAAAGAATGGGGGTAGAAACACTGCTAGCAAATAAGAACAAAAAGAGATCGAGAGGTGGAAGAAGACAGAAAGAGTGTACAAACTACAAAAGGCATAATTTATGAAGAAAAATCAGTCCCAAGCCTCTAGTTACCAAAGAAAAAAATATATACATATAATTTAAATGTGTTCTGGGTAAGCTACTCCCTTCCAATTTTCATGCACTAAAATGTAAAATATATTTTTATTAGGAGGCCGAGACAGGAGGATGGCAGGTTCGAGGCCAGAGCATGGTAACCTAGGGAAGCCCTCTTTCAAAATAAAAATAGAAAGGACTGGGGCTGTAGCCCACAGGTAGAATGACCCTGGGTTCAATTCCCAATAACACATACATAAAATATATTTTAAGTGTATTTTTAAAAGGCAGTAACTTACACTAAATAAGCCCATACTGTTATATTGCTGTCTTTTGGTAAATTTCTTGGCATTTAATGGTTACATTTATACTAAATGAAACGAGATACTTCTTTTAGACTAACATTATTTCATTGAAAATGACATGGGTTTTGCTTGATAAAAATTATTGGCTATAGAATTATTTTGCAAAAGTGACTTCAAGGTTATTGTGCAAAATATTAAAGGTGAGCCTCAATAATAGCTCTCCCTGTGGTCACAGAGTAACCTGGCTTTCTCTCCTAATCATCTGAAAAGAATGAGGGACGTCCTCCCTGCCTCCAGGGGTCACTGTGGCCCATCCATTCCCTCTGGACAGAAAGATAGAAAGACTTCTTTGGGTTCCTAATAGCTAGAAAGACTTTTGTGTCCAGCTGCTTGAGTTTCTTTTGTTCTGATGGAAAATTGATAGTTTCTGTTTTTGAAAGTTTTGGCTCTTGTGGATTCTAGAGCTAGAGTTTCTCATTTAGACTTCTCTAGGTGCAAATATTTCACTGGCATCATCAAATTTTCATTTCAAATATTCTGTTACTTAATGAGTAATCCATTTCTTTTTTTTTTTTTTTTTTTTTTTTTTT